>NW_019091643.1:245055-275493 GCF_001949145.1 Acanthaster planci
GGACACAAATCATGGACTTCCAAAATATTTCCTTACCCCCAACCCCCCCCCCCCCCCACTGTGCCCATGACGCTTCAATACTGCTCCTACGTTAAGCTAATTCCGGTGCAATATGATAATGTATTACTGACAATTTGCTGTAAAAACCTCCTTTATCAATCTCGGTGGGTTGTTAAATTTGGTCACCGAAGAATCACCCCAGTACAGAAAAGGATGGGGCCAAAGACTCAAGACAATCCTTTTCATTCCATAAGAAATAAATTCAAATCTTTGTCTCGGTTTATCAGAACAAATAACCCAATCATTTCTGAGAAATTCCGAAAGTGCAGGGCTGCCGGTTGCGCTCGCAAGTATGAATATGCTGTACAATACGTCTCGGCCCAAGTCATTCACATGAGCAGTTGATAGATTTACACACTGCGCGACGAGAATCAATAATTTTTTTTATAACCGACACAATACTGCTCAGAAGTCATTTCGCCATTTTCGTAACTACTCCACAAATCATGTGGACGTTTGCAGACGACGGATCCATTTCGCCCACTTTCTCGTGCAATTTCAATCAATAAACGTCGGCTCTGGCTTTCTTTGCCGTTTGATACGCCAGCCGCGATTTCCCTCAGGCATGAACTGCGAGGGCGAATGCAGACGGCCCTTGCTTGCGAACATTGTCAATGCGGCCTGTAACATGCACTCACTGCGCATGCCCGCTTCAAATATACTTGCCACTGAATCATTCCAACCAGAACTTTATGCTCTCAGTGTGTGAGACTGCCAGAGTTTGAAACATTCAGCGAACTCTCCGCATGGTCTTGCCTTCTAGGCCTCTCAAAATATGCAATTTAACGCTTGGTTAAGTCCCTTAATGTAGATGTCAAAGCTGTCTCAGAATGATTTTGAGACATAGTCAGGCAACCTTTGGGGTTTTTTGTCTGCATTCCAGGCAACCACGAGGAAATTAGAAATGATGTACAGGACATCAAAGGGAAAGGAAAGAAATTACTTGAAATGAATTATTCTCTCCACAGAAACTGACCTTGATTATCAATTTTTTAAGACATCTCAGTCACTGCACTATATGAGTACTCCGTTATTTTCAAGGTCCAGAAAATGTGAATGAAGAAAGACAGAGCACTGTGACCACATAATTTCTATTCCAATGGTAAGCGAGGAGATGTCAGGTGGCAGTCAGGCACATTAGAAAAGTGCACACGATGTTGGGAGACTTGAACACCACAGGTGTAGCCACTCGTGCGTTACACACATTTGGGGAGAACAGAAGTGACATTCGGTTTTGCTTATGCGCTCTACAGCGTGGAAGTCCAGCGACGAAAGCGACGCTTGGAAGAGTTTTTTGGCCATTTTGTTTGCGACCACATTCAGAGCATCCACTCTCGTAAGATCGGAGTATCACGAAGGAAAAAGATTCAATGTCTGAATTTCAGTAGGTGTACATGGTGCCACTTTTCCAATTTTTCTCTAGTGCTATTTGCAAACGTTCGAGAAAACCGATTCTCTAACTAATTTTTCGACCTCGGAAGCGCCAAATAAAAAACCACAAAACGAGGAAAGGACTTTTGTAGCTTTGCTTGTAAAGAGTAACTTCAGTCAAGTTACCGGGCCCCAATACCAGTACATTCCGTGGGTTTCAATGACTTTGTGTTTTTGCTCGACCATGCCTCGCATTTTGAGGATATAATTTCAATTAATTATAGGCACACCACTGTATTTCAACTGATAACTAGCGTAAATACGGTCATTTCAAAATAGTGCGCCTCCGAGAGTTTGTAACGCGTGGGCCAATCACCGTGCGCGAAATCTGTCGACCCAATGCGCGTTTGGAACGGGGCCGACAAATTTCGCGCGTTGTGATTGGCCAACACGTTTCAAAATCTGGGAGGCACACTATTGTGAACCGCCCGTATTCAACGAAGTAGGCAAACTTGGGCAGTACAGTTACAAGGTGAGTCACTGATTTGATATAATTCGTTCATTTGATCCATCCAGGGGACGTTGCACAATTCACACAAGCACATTGCTTTCAATCTTCTATTTTAAGCTGTGGGCCTACTCAGGAAACCTTGTGAGGAGCAGCACCACAAAGTGGGCAGGTGTGGCTCTGAAAAAAAAGTGATAAAATCTACTCCAAAGTTTACGGTCGATAACGGCTCACTGCCCTTACTAATTGAAGTGGCAATGACGTGAGGCAAACTTATCAGGATGGTTATTTTACGAGCTCTAACTTTGTATATTGCCTGCGGTCTGCATGGCAGCTAATGCGCCTTAGAATCGGTATATCGCGATGGCGCGTTAATTAGTATCTTAGGTTGTTCACCGGAGCGTTTAGATTAGACTATAGATTATTTAAACCACGCAACAATTTTTGTGAGAAGCACCATTTCTGACAGCTTAGGACGGGCGAGTTAGGGCGTGCCATACACGTCACTAGGCAGAAAATGTCACGTGCTGACATTGCCAATTCAAGTTTTCAAGAAAGACAAAAGGGGTTGCATGAGGCTCATTTCCCATGTAACCTTAAACAAACGAATACTGCGCTTGTGTGCGCGTGCGTTCACGTACGAAACTAACAAATTTGGGAAACTGAAAATGTGTAAGTTGTCCTGGCAAGCCAAGCACAAGCACTGTAACCCTGGGGCCAATTTCATAGAGCTGCTTAAGCACAAAATTTGCTTATTAAAGCGCGAGAAAACCTTGCTTGACAAATCAGGTTTCCAGCCAAAACTCCATGTGATGTATATTGGTTTGGATTGGTATTCACCTGTCTTTTGGTTAGCATGACAATCACATAGATTTTGAGCTGGTGACCTTTGTTTGTTAAGCAAGGTTATTGAGCTTAAACAAATTCCGTGCTTAAACAGTTCCATGAAATTGGTCCCTGGCAGCTTTCAAGCAACATGTATATGCCAGTACATCTCATAAACACAAAATGACTGAAACTCCTTAATACGCAGAAGCACGGAGCACGTAATTGAAAGCCGAACTGAGCCTTATTTCTTCCAAGTTTCTATGTACTTTTTTGCCAGTTTTGCTTTTGCTTCACACATCTGAATTATGCACAGCTATGACAAATTTTAAATAAATTTTAATTCATAATGAATGTGCTAAATCAATGAGACCTCCTAACCTCACCTCAATGTGTTCATTTATAGCAGACAAGGATGTGACCATTTATTTACCAACATGTCTATACTAAGCTACAAGTATAAACACTTTTGCAGCAGTCGTCTATGAAGTGGATCAAACCACTAGCTGCACCGTATGCCGTAGCCAAGCAATACGAACAACGTTGATGCAGGTTGCGGTTTATTAACCGTGGCATGATAATGGCAAAGACCGGACGCCGTAGCCACAACTAATTAAAAACAATGCGACTGAATGAATGCACTTTTCTCATGAGGAACATTAGATATCTCCACTCTTTATACTAGATACGCTGAAAAAGAAAGAAATGAAGTTTGGCCTGGTAACACGAGGGGTATCTCAAGAAGTTATCTCCAGCACGGAGGAAGAAATGCATAAGCCTCATCTGAATCTGGACTTTCAGCCAAGTGAATGAACACTCCAAGACACGTGTCTGAATTCCCCGACCAATCAAACTCAACAACCAGATCATCGGCGACAAAATCACTTGACTTCAGCCGCAGTCAGTCTGTGACCGGAAAATGTATTTTGCTGTACAAGGTCCGGCAGTGTCCGGTAACCGTTAGCAATTTGAGCCGGACTTTGACCTTCTTAGAGACACTCCGTCCGCGCCATTATCCAATTAAAAACGCCTAGAAGTAACGAACCAATTGCCATTTCCTTCCCTTCAAACGTGTCAAGTCATTTATTTTTATCAATGTCTCTTTCTGTGCGCGAGGGAGAAAAGAAGGAAATAAAGGCTATGTCACCTTCAATGAAGTATTTTCCCCCAAACGATTGGTTCATCGGCGAGGGGAGACTGAGACAGAAATCCAATTTATTTCGTCCTTGCAAAAGTTCGAAAAGTGATGTAATACCGTCTATAATGAGTTTTGACACCATGCCATTCGGTTCAATTACGTCATTAATAGGCTCACCCAAGGTGGCAGGACTATAATCGGACCAGTTTTAGAACCTCTGTTCGTCCCACATGCACTTATCACAAATTAACATATGGGATACGAGTACGACAGATCGGTGGAATCGTCCGTATACGGATATTTGGCCCAAAAGTGCCAGTTTGAAATTGGGCCACAGCTCACATTTGCGCTCATGCGTAGCTCTGAAAACAACCGCTTTTCCGGTCTTTGCTGTTCAACTCGAACCCGACTGCAGACACGATAAATGCTATAACCGTTAAAGTTTTTTACTACTCTAACAGGAAGGTCCAGTATCAAGATATTATCATCTAATTGGGAGGTTGTCTCCTCGTCCAGACTGGCAGTAAAACCATCTCCCGTAGCGAAGTATTTATGTATTCACATAGTGTTATGTGTTACAAAACTATTGCGATTCGAACAGAGCCTAAGCACAAAAAAGGAACAGAGTGCATTCAAAGCTACACCACACCGTGTACAATCTGTCTGATTACAACATCTATAGTGTAATTTGACCACCAGAAATAGGAGCCATTATCGTGGTGGCACAACGCTCGTGGACAGGTGGTACGCGCGCGTTACATGCCTCTTCGACCAATAGGGTGTCTAGATATGTCACACGTACGCGCGCGTCAAGCTGAGGAATGTGCGTGTGAGTGCGGTGCCACCGCAGTTATGGCGTCTAATCGGATAAGTCTATATACAAAAAAGACTTGTGGGTGGCAAACATTGATCCACCCACAACAATAAGGGTATTTTTATGGTGTTACTTATCCCTGTCTTGATAACTCCTGTGATGGGGCAGACAGATGTTGAATTCATGGAAATATGAGGCAAAAATGACGTTTTAGCTCATTGACTGTGGTGAAACTATCACTTCAAACTGTACAGTCCGCTGTCGATGAGACGTCAAGAGCATCCTCTTCAAAAATATGAAAGCCATTTGAAGGGGCATTTGAAGTACATTCAAAGGAGATGAAATCTTTCAAATTGAGGCACAGCGGGAAGTACTTAAACTACCATCGCACGCGACTCCTAATCAGGTGCCTGGTTTTGTTTTCAACTTGTCGTGCTCAAAGCTAAGGCATGGGAGTGAACATACGTGGCTGATGTTGAACATCCTCACACCTGGCAAGCAAGCTGCTCTAAGGTAGGCAGACACTGACACCGGATTCTGACTTGAATATTTTAACCTTGGATGACTTCATAAGAAATCTTTCCCACCGGCACTTAAATTCACAAACATTTTGATAGGACTTGACGAAGGTGTTTTCCTAGCCCACACAGTATGGGCGTGACTGTTTTATAAAAATGGGAGCCATACTTTCTATGAATTCCCCTCTTACCACACAGTAGCCTAAATTAAGCCTAACTTGTTGGGATCATTTTTGATCTACAGCATTTTTGTAATTTAAGAACGCATCCATTATTATTCTTTAATTTCCTTTCTGATGTTCAGGAGAGGAAAGTATAAGTGTGTTTTTTTTCCTACAGGAAATTGCCTTCAAAATAAAATAAAATTTACTGTTCTGTCTCTGAAATCAAACGAGCCCGCTGAGTAGCCTGAAAAGAAAGATTTAAGGACATTTGGCAGGATAATTGAACGAGTTCATTGTAGATGAGGCCTTAGGTCTTTTTAGCCTCATTTGTTCAACCACTCCTGCTGTGATTTATTTGACAATCGATCCTCCCATTCCGGCTTTATCCATGACCCAGAAGTTCTCACCGCTGTCGGGTCTATTTACTCATGTTCGAGCACCTGTCTGATTAGTCCTTTTTACTCCATGTGTTTTCCACTTGCTGTCACGACCAGTCCACTTTTCCATCACTATATACACGCTTCGCTCATGCTCTGACTTCCTTCGATTTCGGCTCATCGGAAATGAGCGCAACTTGCGTCAAAGAGGAAAAAAAGGGCTTTGAAAAAACTCTCCTAAATTTTACATGAATTTGCGCTTGGTAATCAACTTGAAATGACTGAGTAGTTGCACCCTATTAATTATTTTTGAGTCAATTACTTTTGACGTCAGCTGATGTTGACCTTGGCCGATGCATTAGCTTTTGTGGCCGTTCTGATCACGTATCATGATTATCCATCTTCGTTTTTTAATCAATCCGGCAGGGAAAAGAATAAACAATTTTCTAAATGGAGGATATCACATTATGCGTCCAAGACGCAAAATAAACCTGGTCGCTTCAGAAAATGATTTACGAAACATTTTCCGGAAAATGCTGAAGCATCAGTTTAAAATTGAAAATGTGATTTTTTCCTGATTATGGCATCGTGCCAAGTGACTCAAGCTAAGAAAATTACATGAGGAGAGACGGGCAATTTCTGTGGAATACTCCCCCATTCCTTCTGAAGACGTGTAAAAAATCACAAAAACGTCTCCCACGCCGACCTGCACTGGCTTCCCATCCAACAACGAGTCCAGTACAACCCGTGTCTCATCATCTTATAAGATCCTACAGGGTGATGCTCCAGCTTATTTGGGTGATCTTTTCTAGTTCTATGCTCCAGGTCATCGGCGTTTGCGGTCATCCAAAAGCAATCTACTCAAGGAAACTATGGCTCATTATTGTTGGGGGAGAGAAGCTTTCAGATTGAAGCACCCAAACTTTAGAACTCTTTACTGGAATCTGTGAGACTATTGAGATCACTTGACACATTCAAGGACAGATTAAAATAATAATAATTATTATTATTAACCCTCAAAACGACCACAAAAATTCCAGAATTTTGTTCTAGGTTCGCCCTGGGATGGACGTAGGAAAGGAATATTTATGACATTTATTTATGATTTTCACATTTCAGGTAGAGAAATGGGAACGTTCTTTGGTTCTGTCTGTTGGTAGGAGGACCAATTTAGTGGATAAAAAAATGGCTAAGACGAGAGACAAATCTCAATGCAACAATCTGAACCGCCCCGATGTACTCTTACATTCCCCTTTCGCGACACTTTTTGTTACACTGAAAATCCCAGCACCTAAAATTCCCTCAAGAAAACTGGCAATTCCTCATGGGGATGGTTGAAGTTTTGTGTCTTTCATTGCACCCTTAAAGCGAGCACAGTTTATAAACATACACCAAGACGATAGAGGTGATTCCATTCTGCTACTCGAGCGGGATAAAGATTGCACACATTGTCACCATTTTTACACTGTCCCAAATAATTCACCACAGTTTGCACCATCATACATGAAACTTGGATGACAAACAAAAAATACACTCTATGAATAAATCTATGCAGCTATGAAAGAAGTGCACCGCGATCAGTTTCCACTTATGGTCTTAAAGAAGCAAACTTTAAAGCTTATCAGAAGAAGGTTTGAGGACTCCCTTCTATAAACGTCAGGGTTTTTTATGTTGGACTATGACGTGCATGCAAATGAGCTGTACTCTATCAGCCAATCAGAATCAAGATTTCAACGTCATTCGTCTAGCACAGCCCAGTTCGTTTTCTTTTTCAAGCTGTGTAACCTGTGACCCTTAAAGAGCCTTTGAGAAATACTGTCTTTTGGTGTTTGTAGTGTAAAATAGTAAGCTCTTAGCCAAATGGAGTTGTTAAACGCCGAAGATGCACCCAAGGTTATAAAACGCCACAGAAGCACCAAGTCCCTACGCTATTCATGTACGGTAGATGCAATGGCAATTCTGTAAACACAAAATGCACTGTGCGAATGCTTTGGCTTGGAAAGACGCGTTCAACCGTCAAATCACATTTTGAATGAAATTAAGGTAGTAGAGATTGCAAGGCCTGTGGACAGAGGATGTTCTTCCCTCGAAGTTTGGCTGAATGTATTCTGTTTTTACCAGGACGGCTAATTTCCTACTGTACGATCCACAAGCCATGGCGATACTGAATTCAGAAGAACACAAACAGATGCAATGCTAACAGTGTTATCTCTGACATTACATTTTGAAAGTATGGTGCACTACATATAAATCATGCGGATAATAAACGAAGGTGGACCCAGAAAAAATTTTCTTCAGAGGAGGGGCAAACATTTTCCGAGGAGGGGGAAAATTACGACGAATGTCTTCAGTCTCTTTAACCTTTTGGCCATGTCTCAGGGGTGAAGTTAGATTAGGGAGGGGGACTTTTGATATGCTTTATGGCGGGATAGAAATGAAGTTGGAAAAAGATTTCTTTTATTAACTTTCATAACAGAACCGTCTCTTTTTCCTACAAAAGCCGAGGCACGGCCCCTCTTGGCCCCTGGGTCTGCCAATGATACAAAGGTACAAATGGTTACGTTTTCTTTATAAAAATTCCCTTTGAATCTGTGTGTCTGAGTGTGTTCAAATTATTAGTACAATTATCATAAACGATGAGGGGCTGGGGTACCGTTCTGCGCAGCATCAGGCTCGTTCGCACACTCACTAATTGCAATTCTTTCCAGCTGGCTCGTTCAATCTCATTTGGCAGGAGTGTAGCTCACAAAGCCCCTGGGAACGGGAGGCGTGTGCGGAAGCTGATAATGGCGCTTTGAAAATGTCAAAGACTATTCCAACAGGTTGGCAGGGAGGAAAAGAGTTGATTGAGTCCTTGTGTTACTGCCGAATCGATTAGTACCTAATTCATGCCTAAAATGTGAGAGGCATGGTTCCCTTGGGAACCCCTTGTGACATCATTGATTTGTTTCTCAATCCTTCCACGAATCGATTCCAAATTACGAGGACGGTTCATTGCAGCTCATTAAAAAAGTGCGTTACCATGCTTGTCCAACAGTAAACCCCATCGAAGTCCTGACTTATACTAATTACATGCACAACTTGGCGGGAATAGAGCAAGACTCCCTGAGACGGTGCGGTGTTTTGCACCTGTGTTCACCGGGCCACGAGATGAATTGTAAGGGAGCAGCGCAGGTCCACTGTAATAGTTTTCCCACTCCAAATTCACCCGTTTATACATTACCCGGATTAGGAAATTGCAGTCGAGTTGCTTGGACATAAATACTGCGATACCGTGTTGGGTTCGACCCCACATACTGTCGCACGTGTCGCATACTGTCGACGCCGTAACTATTGGACTATGACACCACATTTTTCCAGGTCTTTCAGATATCTTCTACCCCATTCCCGCCAAACAAAATTCTGTTAACAAATTTCTCACATCATCCCGTGCTAAACACTGCAAAATGTCACATTAGTCTTTTATGGTTGCATGACAATTCTCTTTACTATCTCAAAATCCATGACCTGTTTTACAGAAAACAAGCATAAGTCTATTTCATTTGCATGTGCCGACAACCAACAAGAACAGTTCTCCTGAAGTCGATTCCTAAACCTTGCGTGGAGTCTGTGCTAAGCCTTCAACTGTTCACGTGAAAGCAGGCTTCAGTAATTGAACACCGGAAGATAGGCGCTGATCCGACTGGAACGTAAGATACGTAACCCCCACAAGAGCTCCACGCATATCCTTATTTGATGAAAAAATTCTCAAAGTGTTTCACAACATAGAACGGGCTGAAAGTACTCCGCCTGAAAGGCTTAACTGTAGGACATGATTTTATGAAAACATGTTTTTTCCATCTCATGACTTGTAAATTAACATCACCCCTGTGCGTCTGCATGTCTGATACTGAAGGCCATAATGATAAAATTTATTTATTTCTAATAATGACCGGCACTGCCTGTCAGGCCTATCAAATGATATATCTCCTGGTAAAAGGTTATTTTAGGAACATTGCCTGTAATGGTTAAAACGTGACCCATTGTACTTTGTGTGCAATGTTGTTTTCAACCGTAACGAGTGCTGGATGATTGAAGACGATTAGAAAACGAAGGCCATAAAAAAGGCCTCTTGTTACAGGCAAAAAACGCGGAACTTTTAAAGTCGTTTGATCTTCTCAGGAACTTCCCGAATTATCGGATAAATGTGTAGTTCCTTAAGCTGGCAATGCGTCAGTTTCGCCTTCAAGTTGCCCGTGAATATTGCCACATGAGACTGAACGGCAATAAGATTTGACTGAACCTCATAAAAAATTCATTTACAAAAAATGAATCGAGGAAGACACCGCTGTGGCTCTGGTAACACCCGTGTGATACAGTAAGGGCGAATCCAGATCCAAATTTTCGGGGGGGGGCTGACTTTTCGGAAATTTTAAAAATTAACCTTTTATGGCTTTTCTGAGGGGTATAGATGGTGGGATTTTTTGGTTGGTTTTGCACGTTGGGATGAGAAAAAATGAAATAGACCAAAAACTCACCCTTCTTCAAAGAAAAAGGGAAATGAGGCTCTTTTTGGGGGGGTCCTATAGGCCTCCCCCAATCCACCCCTGGTGTTTATCGAACACAAAATGTATATACGCTTTGGAAATGACTTAATCTTCAGGAAAGAAACTTGCAGTATGCAACAGATCATCAGAAACCTTTTCATTCATTTGTTTTATGAATCTCCATGCAGGATAAAACAAGTTCTGGTTTTGTGTCCAAGGACTGCACAAAAACACTCCCAATATTGTTAAAACCAAACGTTTTAAACGAAAAATCCTTAGGCCTACCTGGTTCCTTGAGCAGCAACAGACAAGCCACGAGGAGTGCAGACGCCACACGGGGGAATATCGAGGCAGGGCCGTGGAGATGCTGTGCCATCGTGAATGGGAACCGTCAACGGGAACCCTCGCGATAACTCCTGTATATTAACGAGATTCGACAAGTTTGGCGTGAAATTACACCGTCACATAAGAGCGCCAATGTGTGAAATACTCCCCCGGCCCTCGATTCCTGCACAGTACGGTCGGGCGAGGAACAAATCAGCAACCTGACAGGTACAAGGTGCATGCGTTATGAGATACCAGAACACTGAGTATATATTAGCGGGCTTTACCCTTCGCCTAAACACAGACTTCTTCATAAAACCTAGCTCTGTATCTTCTCAGTCGATCAATTTAGAACTCAAAGTTGATTGGACCTATCCAAATATTTGGTCCAAATATAACAAATTTGATTGCAAGGAGTAAGCATTTTTCCCTTGACTGCACAACATTTTATCGGAATTTTCGTACAGGATAAAGATACCGATGCCCGTTTCAGACAGCAGATCCCAAACGACAGATTTCAGATTGAGTGCCTGTTTGAAGCAAATCTCGTCCCTGTCTATACGTTAATCACCAATCGGTTTCGGACACTGTCCAGTTAGATAATTCCCTCTTGACTCCTTACCAGTCGATGAGAGAGCACGCAAGATGCACAGGTGGGGTAAATCGAAGGAGAGGTTTAGATGGGGGTCCGCAGTAATCACTTTCACGGGGCCGTGTCGCAAGCAGGTGCCGCCCGTCTCGTTGCCCCCGTGCCAAGCCGCGCGTGGAGGTAATTCAGACAAACATTCTGAGTCTGCCGTGTTTCATTAATAAGCGGCCGAACGGAGAAATGGAGTAGTTTTTCCCGGCTGACTGCTAATAAGCCGGCGCGCGTATCTTGACGTTATCCCGCCCCCCCACAGAAAAAAAAACTAATGGACCTGGGTGTTTACACACCCGTCACTGGCTACGATTGAGTCACATCGACACACAGTTCTCCCATGAATCTCCGAAGGACGTGACACTAATTACACATTTTACTTTCCCCACGAGACAATCTGTTTTTTCACTGTTTTGCCTCTCATCACCTAGAAAGAAATAATGACAAATTCAGGAGAAATTCTTCTCTTCAATTCCCTTCCCTCGTCAGTTAATCAAAGTGATGGAGATTCACAACTGGTGTGTCAAAATGTAACAGGCGCTGCAATGTTTAATAGACTACATCACTTCCCGTTTCTGAATAACTATACAGCGCTTGTGACAGACATCCCCCAGTTACACAAAGACTGAGGCGTCTGGTTTCACTCTACACATGTTGTTTATCAGTTTGCGTAGAAAAAATTCTCTCATTCTAATCTGTTCCACGCAGGCCAACACTAATTTTCATGTACTATTCATTGCAGTATTATTTTCGAAGGTAGAAAAAATTCTCAAGCGACAAGCCTCAGCAACAATTCCAGTTCAATTATAAAATTGCCCTCGGGTATACAAAAACTTCAGATAAACTGAAATGAATACGCTGTATAGCATTTGAACTGAGGCCCCAAAACACAAGTGGAGAAAAAAAGTTCAAAAATTTAGTTTTAAAAATTCGTCCCCTCGAAATAACATTTCGTTCCCTCGGTGCGGTATTTCATTGAAAACAATTTTTCATTCACAATCAATTTGTGTTTAGAAAAAAAAGTTCCATTTCATAAACGGAATAATTTTCTTGCAAGATCTAAAACAGTCCTGACAACAACACCATGTATCAAGTCCAGATATGTTTTTGGGCAGAGATTTTTGCCAAGTTGTTCCATACCTCATGCTCCAGCGGTAAAGCAGTTAAGCGTTCCAATATGAGCGTTTTACAATAGTGCGCCTCCAAGAGTTTGCAACGCGTTGGCCAATCACAGTGCGCGAAATTTGTCGACCCAATGTGCGTTTGGAGAGGGTCGACAAATTTCGCCCTTTCTGATTGGCCAATGCGTTGGAAACTCTTGGAGGCGCACTATTGGATATTTTCTGTATTGTGCACGAATACACTGTCTTGCCTGAGCAGGACCAAGAGAGGGCACAATTTCCCTAGCAACAGAGCCTTCTTTGGTGGAAACTGCACTTCGCTGGTTTACAAACGAATATGAAATGCTGCCAACAAAATGAACACTCACCAGCAACATGGCTCTTTTCAACCGTTAATGGGGTTCCTCTGCTCAAGGCGGATTGGAATTGTGTTCCAAAAAAAATAAATAAATAGGTTTGCAGATATCAAGATGGAATGCATATCCACGGGGGCATGATGGAGCCAAATTTCTGGATGGTGCCCGAAGGGGTAGGCTTGTTAACATAGTGGTTTACAAGGGAAAACTGGACAACTGTCATTGGTTCTATTGCATTGGCTGAATTAACATGGGGAATGGAATAGCAAGTATATCTAATTAAATTATATTTTCATGCATTTTACACCGACAATTAAATTACCTTTGGAAAATGAAAAAACATCTGGACATACATTTTGACAAAAGGATGGAATGCTTTTAGACGGCAAAGAAATCGATTGTAGCTCAAAACATGGCAAACAATTTACCTTTTACATGAGGAAAAAAAGGGACAGACGAAAAACAGTTGCAGCATACATTATGGTAATACCTGTCCAAAATGAAGGCACAGGTCTGCAGATGAATTATTTACGAAGCGGAATTGATTTTCTGCCCACTAACATTTGGCAAATCTGACGATTATAAATCAGCAAAGTAGAGCAAATGGTTTTTCTTTTGTGTAGCTGCCGCCCTTAGTGCTTTAAGTATGAATGTATTGCTTTTTACGGCCACAGTATGATGTTGGGTTATTCGAACGATAACTAGCGCGCAAGCGCGCCAACTGAGTGGTGTTGTTTTGCATAATGTCTTGTTTCCATACGTCCTTGGCCCTTTGGTAAGAGTCACGACCAGTGGCATAGATAGGATTTAACTAGTGTGGGCACCTAGGGGGCATCAAGAATTTGTAGGGGGTACGCCCCCCAGGCCCCCCTGTGGCTATGCCACTGGTCATTTGCCACTGGCCGGGTTTTTTTTTTTCAATTTTGGGGCACAAAAGAAACGCATAACTTGCGACACTGTTTACCACCGACAGGAACAAATGCGCATCCAACCAATAATAGGGAGACATAATTATATAAAATTCATTTCACCTTACAAATCAAGTTAACGCAATCAGGGTGGATTAAAAAAGTACGACAGTAATAGGCCTGTCAGTGAAGTAAAACCAATTTAAAATATTGCTCCTTTTTGTTTTACCAAGGGATGGTCTTACCTATATTAAATTGTGGAATGCAACCAGCTGGCCGAACAGGGTCAACGCTTCGACCCCAAGGCCACACACTAACCGCTGAAATATGGGTAAGCTCATCGTAAACAATACTTTTTTTAATGACCAGAAATTTACCTTTGCAGTTTCCGCACTGCAGTTGAATGCTCCCAGTTCAACCAGCGACCAAAAGTCGATATCCCCCATTCTACCAAAGATGAATTCTACCTTCAGTCTTTTTAGGCAATAGCACAATAGGCTTGCAGCCTCGACTTCAGACAGCTATTCTTACCGTCCCTAATGGACTCCAGATCTGTTTTTATTATTGATGTGCTGATGATCGACCTCTTAACTCCTTAAATTTAATTACTTCGAGCAACAAACTCTGGAAACGCAAGAATGCACCCTCGCTTATACGTCTCGGGTCAATTCCTTTAAAGATTATTCGAGCTGTCACACATAACAGGGCATAGATGTGATCAGGGGAAAAAAAGCTACAAAATAAAAGCGGCAAGTCGATCTTCCTTGATCAAGGGCGGGTCCAGAACCAATTTTCTTTTTTTTGGGGGGGGGGGAATTTTTGAAACAAACTTGAAAGCGCTAACACTTAAGAAATGGTACTCTTCATTCTCTTGGAGGTGATTTCGTCGTTGTTTGAAAAAGAATCCCATTTTGCCCTACCCCGACCCAAAACATGGGAAGGGCGCTGACGCTCTCCTTACAAGCAGTAATTTCAGAAAACAGTGCTTTACAGAAAAGAATACATTCAGATTTTTTTTAATATAAACCTCGTGTTTGTTTACAAAACGAAGCTGATCATACACAGTGTTGATTGGGGTGCGTGCAAAGCCTGTCTGACTTTCATTTTCCTTCAGGGAAATTACTCTGTGCACTCTCGACGACTTGAACTCCATCTCAAATTCCGTCGATTACATGCAGCGTGTATCATTAGCGAGGCTGTGGTGAATTTTTGCTCGTTTATATCTTGCAAAAATCACCGTTGAGATTGGCCATGCTCGAGTGCTGTGTACTACTTTAAGAGACAGAAAAATTCTTGCCCTTTTATCCCTTAGGGCTTTTCCCATCAATTTCCGTAAAGCTGGCATCTGGACAATTCTTTTGGACAGAGAAACAGATGGGTTAACGGTGGGCAGCGGTGTACCGTAACAGCCCTGCCGGCGGCACCAAGGATATCACACGGGATGAAAATAAAAACCCGCATATCAAAGGATGTCACGGATGAAAAAGATCGACCTACGACCAGTTCATGAAAGCTCATCCCTTTGTAGAATTGTAAGAGCACATCACGCGTGGTGGGTAAATAACTCTCTGAAGAAGATAAATGGACAGTTGATTTTCCGACGTTGAGCAAAGCTTGTGAATGCAACGTTGTAAATAGGCAGACCTAACACTGTAACAGATATGAAAATGGCTATCAAGAGTGAGCAATTACACCACTACCTCTGGATAGATTGGAAGAACGGCCAGAAAAATTGAGGAGAAATGGAAATTAACGTATGCATAGCTACACCAGCATTATGAAGGTCTTTGCCAGGAAGTTGTCTGTTGACACCAGGCCCAAGCAATTTGGTATCAGACTACATGTATTTTAATAATTACGGCTGTTGCCGAGGCAACGCAGAATGCCTTTGTGCGCGCCCATTGCAGGCCTTTGCTCAGCCCGCCCCGCCGGAACTATTGAAGTGAAGTAGCAAACTATCTGTGTACACGTTTTAGCCCTTGGTACCTTCATTCACAGTAATGGAATTTTAATGTTCTTAACTTGCACTCATATTTGAACTGGTGTCCAGTATATACAGTCATTACTAATGGCCTTCAATTCAACACTTCACTTCAGCGCGAGTATGCATTCATAATGCACATAATACATAGGGAATAGTGATGCATAATCTGCTACAAAGGTTTCGTCACAGACCAACTTAGAATCCATGACAACAAAGGAAACTGACAATTAATTAACAAATTAGCACAAATCGCCTATTCTCTAGAGAACAACGAATCTTCCTATGGTTTTAATTAAGGGCAAAGTGGTAATGGACAGTCATGTTATTATAATTTGAATTCGTAGCCATAACATTCGAACAACCCTGGGGGAAACGACCACAGTCACTGCGTAGAACGGTCTGAAAACCAACGAATAACCCGGCTCTCATACAGTAATTTAATTCACATCTTTTCAGCTGCTCATCGTATTAATTTTGTTTCTTCAGCATATTAAAGACTGGTTCATGCGTTTTAAAAATTATGTTGTTCAAATCCAAATAGAGTCTTTCAACTTGACTTGAATGTTGACACCACAGCGAAATTTATTGTGCGAATCTCATGTTTTTTTCTTGATGTTAACCACTCGTGGGGGCTTTGAATATTCATAAGTCCACAGCTAACTCAGCTATTCTTTTTGTTCTTAGGCTAAAATAAGGAGTAAACCCTAAGGAATATTCTTCTATAAACCTGATGCCAGTTGGACGAAATTTACCATCGTCAAAAAGACCATAAAGGAAAGGGTTCAATCAGTGATGTTGTTGGATTCTCCATTAAAACCTATGGTGGATGCTTTTCCCTTGCTAAACAGAACGTGGCTTTTCTCCGCGGTATTTGTCAGACAAATTTGCCCACTCAGAAGTCATTAAAAAGTATTATTACATGATTAGAAAGCTAAGGTATTTGTCATTCTTATCATGTGCATTTTATGACAAATTACAGTAAGAAAGAGCTGTCATGATTGTATAAAAAGAAAAGTGGTGTTTCTAGCCTCGGTTGTATGACCAAGACGTTAGCAAAGCAGACTTGCCGGACGCTACCATTTTCAGTGTGGGTAAATGTATGTACCCCTGCGTTGAATATTTTCAGAATTGTAGTTATTCTCTTCTCTGGAGTACTATATTAGCGTGGTGGAGGAGTTGCGCACCTCAGGTGTTCTGTTATTCCTAGCAGGGCCACCCAAGCCAGACAGGACAAAGGGTAGAGGTCAGACAAAAGGTAGCCCACTTCTGTCAGCTCGGCAGCAGGGGCTGGCAGCCACACTTTCAGCACATCTTTCTGTTTGGACACTGGTGCAGTGTAGTCGACTAACTGGAAGATATACTCTTTTGAGCCAACGGCTGTTGGTCAACAGACACACTAATAGTTTGTCACTGCGGAGCAGCCTAATTCACTCGTCCCCGCTGTCATGCTCTTTGGACTCGATGACTGATAGGCCCAGAGGACAGTGTCTGTCCCAGGCAAGGATTCTTTCTCTTAATCCTACTGCCCCAGCGCTTGGTGTCTACAGATCATGATGGTTCTCAAGAGTAACCCGTCCGTCACCGGCATCGCGGGGGCTACCCCTTGTGCATGGGTGCTTCCGCTGCCTGGCAAGGTTCGCGTTCTAGGCTGGCGCGTCTGGGTCGTCATCCTACTGCTGCCTACAAAACCTTTGCTTGCTGGAATGTCCGATCTCTAGGTGTTTATACAGATGACCATTCCTCCTCACCAAGAAAGTCTGAAGTTGTTGACTAGGAGCCTTCCCGTCTTGGCAGAAGTGTTGCTGCGCTTAGCGAAACCTGGCTAACTGGTTATGGCTCTAATCTAGTCGTGAGAAAAACTTCACCTTTTACTGGAGTGTTTACCCAGATGATATGAGACCTATGCACGGGACAGGGTTTGCAGTGCGGAATTCTCTACTGCCGGGTATTCATCAACCAGTTGCCTAGTCCCCTCGCCTTATGTCTCCTCGATGGTGTCTCAGCCCTGGTTATGTCACCTTAATCGCCGCTTACGCACCCACCCTGGCCTCTAGCCTAGAGGCTAAAGATGATTTCTGTCTTCAGCTCAGTGCGTTCTTGAACATTGTTCCTCCTGGACATGGCATCATCCTCGCATCATCAATGCTCGCATCGGATCTGATTCAAGTGCCTGGAGGAATGTCATTGGCCCACATGGAGTTGGGAGAATGAATGTGTGCTTCCCACAACCTTTGCACCACAAACTCCTACGTTGCAGGCTCCTCTCACTCCAAGGTCACCTGGAGACATCCCTCTCACACCAGTGGTATTAACTGGACCACGTCATTGTCAGACTGACAGCTACGTGACGTCATTCATTGTCGCAGCTTGCACTCTGCCGATTGTAACACGGACCATGCTCTCATTCGCTACAAGCTCCGCTTACAACTTCAGACGTTCCATCGTGCAACACCCAGACCTTTGACTGATGTTGACTTGGTTTCAACTCACAACCCAAGCCGTGCTGGTCGATTCCAGGAGCTCCTTTCTGGTAGCTTGGCTCAGCACTCATCTCTGCTCACCCGGACGAAGCATGGTCCAGATTCCGTTCAGTGGTCTATAATAGTGCTGTGACTGCCTTCGGCCGCCGATCACGAAGACAACCTGATTGGTTTTGGGATAGTGCCAATCTACTTCTCCCAACCCTTGAGACTAACGGTCAGCCAGACATAGGTTTCGCCTGCTGAACACGGTAATCCAAAGCTGCCTTCCAGGTTAGTAAGAGCACTGTCCAGCGGGTAACATGAGTTGCCTGACAGCCCTACTGGTCCCGTTTAAGTGACCGCATCCAACGTTGTGTTGAGTCTGGTGATCTACGTGGCTTGTATCCGGGCACCAAGGAAGCAATTGGGCTTATACCCGAAGAAGTCATCTCATTCGCTGTCATCCATTGGTACAATTCTCACAGATCCAACAGCACAGCTTGACCGTTGAGTTGAACACTGTAGCATGCGATATAACAGTGGTGTTGATGTCTGGCCCTCTTCATTATCATCCTTACCTCAGCTCCTGCCCCTGAACAAATTGGACGAGCCTATCACCTTGTCAGAGATTAGACGTGCCATCAGGTGCCTAAAAAAGCAACAAAGCGCCTGGCATTGATGGCATTCCGTCAGAAGTGCTAAAAAGGGCGGTAACATCTTGGCTGCAGAGCTCCACCTGTTGGGATGCTAGCTCAATACCAAAAGATCTGAAGGATACCAATATTATTACCCTTCATAAGAACAAAGGCAGCCAACAGGTTGTGACAACTACAGGGGCATTTCACTGCTGAGCTCAGCTAGGAGAGTTTTTTGCGCGTGTGCTGTTACCACGGCTTTATGTTATCGCCAACAGGATTCTCCCCGCAAGCCGGTGCGGCTTCCGTCCTTCCCTGGCTACTATTGACATGGCCTACTCCCTGAGACAACTTCAGGAGAAGTGTGTCGAACAGCGCCAACCTTTGCTTTTCGTCTTTTCGATCTAACAAATGCATTTGACAATGCGAGTCGCTCGGGCTTGTTCACATCGCCATCCTGAAGCACTGGGGCTGCCCTGATAGATTGCCGTCTGTCTGGATGAGTGAGCTTCCACAAGGACATGCACGCCACAGTCCAGTTCAATGGCTTAAGATCTGCTGAGTTTGAAATCCGTCGAGGCGTCAAGCATGGCTGTGTGCTCGCTCCTGGGCATATTTCTCTCCGCCCGTTCATATCGCGCATTTCCTGTTCCATCTGATATCCTGAAACACAATCGCAGCTCTGGGAACCTCCTCAGTTTGTCTCATCTTTGTGCCAAGACATTAGGCTAGTCCTTGTACGAGAACTCTGGTATGCGGGTTGACGCAGCCATAGTTGCTCAATCTGCGGTTGAACTTCGAACTTCAAGATCACTGTAATTCCTTTACCAGAGCTTGCCTGAAATTCGGAATGAGAATCAGCTTCAGGACACAAGGACTCAATCCCCGCCTGAAATCACAGTCAATGGCAAAGTTCTGAGCTTTATCGACAGATTCCAGTACTTGGGCTCTGCGGTTACCAGCACCAACTCTGTGGATGCAGAACTAGACTTAAGAATAGGTAGGGCTCCGACCACCTTCGGCCAACTTCAAGCTCGAGTCTCGAACAACCGGCCACTCTCTACCAAGCTTAAGATCCGTATCTACGAGTCATGTGTGCTGAGTGTACTGGCTACTGCTTTACTGCAGCGAAACATGGCCAACCTATCGCCGCCAGGAGCGCCCCCTGAATGCCCTCCATTCCGCTGCCTACGCTCACTGCTTGAAATTTCTTGGCAAGACCGTGTCTCCAACCTGGCAATGTTGGAGCTTAACGATATATTCACATTGTTGTCAGCTCGCAGTCTCCGCTGGTCTGGACACGTCTGCAGACAAGATGATGGTCGCCTGCCTGACGATATTTTCTATGGGGAGCCGGCTTACACTTCTCGCCCCCGCGGCCGTCCAAGACTCCGTTACCGGGATGTCCTTAAGCGTGACTTGCAAGCTTTCCAAATACCAGCCAACTCGTGGGAGACATTGGCACAGGACCGGGTACAGTGGCGCTCCGCTATCCATCTAGGCCGGTTTACTTCCACAACATCATACATCGCTGCTTGCAAGAACCACCTTGTAGCTAGACATTGAGCTACATCATCCATCGTTTACCACTTGTAAAGAATTATGAAAAACAAACAAACGAACAAAAATTCCAAAACAAACACATTTGAAGCAAAATATGGGACGGGGAGAACCCCCCCCCCGCCTTTGTGTTGGCCATTGTTTGATCAGAATCTTAGGAATTCTTTACAGACTTCTGGGGGAATGTGTTACGTAACAATAGTCTTGAGTGTGTATAGGGATTGGACAGGTAAAGGGGGGGGGTATAACTCCGTCCCATATCTTGCCTGGTGTAAACAAACAAGAGACCCAGGCCCTTAAATGTATGTGTACGCTCGTGCATTACCTACACACAATAGCGTGAACGCAAGGTCGAGGCCTAGCTGCTTTACATGTGAAGATTTTTTGTTCAACTTAAGTGTGGGATTTGGGCTAAAATAATTGATGTGATATATTAGTAACATCGAAGGAGCCATAGTTTGTAAATAATCCAAAAGCTGCAACAGTTACTGGTAATCTAGAGTCATGAATCGATGACAAGTCTTTAGATAGTCGTGTTTAATCTGTGAACATCAGTGTGGCTCCATTATAAGGTAAGTAAACGTAACTGCATGGCCACGTTTTCCATTTACACGATCATCTACAAACTGGGAACGAGGCAAACAACGGCCCCGCACAAATACGAATTAATTACAGACTTTGGCACCAAGTCTACAGGCAACCAAGAGGACAGGAGCTAGTCCCAACGTCAAAAAGTCGTATCATATAAATGGGTGACAACTGTTGACAAACAAGTAAGATTTTTGCAGACTAAAGGAAACACAACTTCTCGTCACAAAGTTGCCAAAATCACGACAACCTGCAATGCAGCATATTGTTTTGCAAGCAAATTCCAACTGGGTTCGGAGCACTTTTTGGATTGTCTTGTGGAAAAGGCTGAAGGGTCACACGTCAGTGGAATTCATGCTTATTTGGAAAAAAAGTGTGAATGCAAAAGTTATCGCACCTAACCATGATTCTTCACTCTATAATCCATTGCGTCGTGACTATGTTTCAACTTTTTGAAAAATGCTGCGCATTTTTTCATTCAACATGGTGTATCAGGGGGCAATGCGATGCTTGTATGGCTGAAAGGGCGAATTCGGAAACCAAATCATGGAGAAGGCATTTTTTTTGGGGGGGGGGCAAAGTTTTGGGAGTTTCTTGATCTGCCGTTACCGTTTATGGGTTTTCTAACGAGTAGGCCCCTACTTTTATATTTTCGGGATTTTTACACGCTTTGGAAAGAAACGGAAATAAAAACATGTTTTACATTTCAAAACAAAGACAAAAATTGCCCACGGGGGGGGGTTGGTCACCGTTCCGACCCAGATTTTGCCAATAAGTGCACTAAAAAAGAACCCTTGATGCACTGATGGAAAATTGAAAACTTGCAATCTCTGTGCCTAAATCTAAATTCCTCTAGCCTGGTTTTCTTCCTTTTAATGTCGGAAATTGCATTTACTGAGGTAGGCCTACCGTGACTGACTTGGCAAGGATCAAGACTTTCACCCGGCACTTGAGCATTAACACCGGGCGTAAATCGCTCGTGATGGGGATGTATATCCCTTACACTTTTTTGAAGGAGGGATGGGCTGCCGAAATCATCCCCCATTTTCCGTGGTGAGAAAAAAACCCAAAATGGATTATGAAGAACTTTTGAGGCTTCCAAATACAACCGAAACCCACCCAATAGCACTCAAAAAGGAGAACAATTAAAAGTGTCATCATTTAAAAGGAAGGTACATGTAATACTCATTACAGATGTACATTGGTATCTTGAACATCCCTCCAGTTACATGACGGTGTCAACAACCGCCTCCTGTGTTTTACATTTCCACAGCCAGGCAGGTCATCCCCCATAACCCCCCATCTTCAGTTCCCAGCACAAATGCACGCCACCGAGCATGAAGTAATTTAAACATGGTTGCACTCGCACTAATGTAAAGTGCAACTGAAGAAGCCCCTCTTGAATACAGGTAACTCTGTGAAAGTAAATTCTAGTTCTAAATTACGAGTTGGAAAAGATTAATTTGCAGCCTTATCCCAGCGGCGCACGTCCAACTGCATGCGGACGACATGTACAGAAGGCTAGTAAGGGTTGTGTTTTGCATCGAATGAGCTAGTGTATAGTTGATTATATGACGACATTCAAGAGCAGTGTTTATCCTACACAATCCGCCTGTCCATAATTGATTAGTCATTAAGAAGAACGAGCTTACCTCGCCGGCAAAGCACTTATCTCTGGTCGAGTCCCGGTAGGAACATTCAGACGGTAAATATTTGCTGAGCCGCTGACGAGGAAGGTTTAACCAAACGACGAAGGGAAAAACACTAGTTGGCTCTCTGCAAGGTGAATAATTCCTCCTCTCGCGCGCGATTGACGATCGTCAACCAGCTCGAAAAAGTCACAAAGAAATTAATGAAGTGTTCCTCAACGCGTTTTTTACCTGCCCTGAATGAAAGGAAAATATACCTGCACTTCACTATGTCGAATTTTTGTTGTGCTTTCAACCATTTCTGTGTAGGCCTCAGTCTTAATGGGGGTGAACTTCAGAATAGTTGAAGGACAATAATTCCAAAGGGGCAGTCCTCGTCCACTCATCTAATTCAGATAGGATTTTCTAAAATGATTGAAAACTTCACGGCACGGTGACCTTTTAGATGATAATGAAAAAACAGCGAGTGAAAACGAGGTCCGACAAGTCAAATGCGAACCACAATCAGTGACTGTAAACGCATAATGCTTGTTTGTCAACAGAGGGCGTCGTGACAATACCCATTGACTTTTTTTTTCATTTTACTTGACATATCCTCAACACATTAATTTAATATTAATAATATCAATGAAATACAAGTTGATGAACACATATATACTCGTCTATAGTTATTCAACGGTGATTGATTAGAACCAGATACCAATTGTTTCACAGTACGACTCATGCTGACACAAAAATGTTGGTAATTTCAACGAGGAGCGTTTCAGCATTTCGGGACGTCAGGCTAGACACGATATTCAACGTAACGTGAGTCGAGCTGGGCATCGAGGCGGTTTATGAGCAATAAATTACAAGACACGAAGATCCCTAGGGATCCTGTGGCTAATGGAAAATGCGTGTTAGTGATAATCTACTGTCTATGGCGCGTGTCTCCAGCGATTACATTCGGGAAAACGCTGCCCAAAATGATATGAAAACAGCAGCATAAGTTACACCTCAGGTCATCATAATTACAGAACAGGTTGTATTTTCTGTCCCAACAGAAAGTTTATCAATATATTGCAGTTCGAGAGGTGTTGAAATAACTTAATCCTAACAGATGCCAAAAAAAGTTATGCTCCATCTGTGTCCTGATGCACGAGAATACAAGGAACGTTAGCGTGCGTATATAAACATATCCTTAACCATATAGGAGCCACCTAAAATATCTTCCTTCCTATGAATTCGATCTTTAATTAATTGTAAAGATCGACATACAATTTTGTTTGTTCCAAAAAAATCATTATACAGGCCAAACACATTTACCTGCTATTTGTTATAATTTGGAACTTTAGAAGTTTTTCTTTTTTAACAAGGCCTTACAAGTAACGACGTGCTGCGCACAACTTTTCAATAAGTTAGCACAGTCTGCTGTAGTGTTTGGGCGGAAATTGTCCGCACTGTGAAGAAAAATTTCCAATGATTAATTTTACTGCCCTTTTGCCGACGTAAATTTACGCAGCTTAATCAGCAGTACGGCGCAATGTATTATGCATTATGTCGCTGGTCATTAATCTCAATCCCCTTTTCTTTGTTCGGCAAACCAAGTGAATAATTTATGGTTTGGTGTCTCATTTACAACCTCTTGTACATGGCAAGCAACATAAACAGTCTTGCCGTATGTGCTTATATCACCGTCGATGAAGAGCTCTATAAATGTTTGTTTATTAGATGAATGAAACGTCTTCAGATAGTCATACGAATATCTCACCCCTGTCAGTGCAGTGTCGCGTTTGTATGCAAAGAACAGTGTAATACGACCACTGGAATTGGAAGCCATTACTAGACTGCGGTGGCACAACGCTCGTGGACAGGTGGTACGCGCGCGTTACATGCTTCTTCGACCAATAGGATGTCGTGATTTGCCACATGCACGCGCGCGTCAAGCTGGGAAATGTGCGTGTGAGTGCAGTGCCACCACAGTTATGGCGTCTAATCGGGTTAGTCTATAGGACACAATTATTTCATGATTGCATTTTTCTAGTTACAATTATTGTGTAGTTTTGAGGGCTCTTACGTATTATGAGGAAAAGTGTTGTCTTGCAATGTTCGATAGGAGAGATTATTAGAAATGGAACTCGTGTACATGTTTGTTTAAATCTATTTTTTCACGATTATTGCGACTTTTTATGCTTCATGTAGTATTTTTATCTTTCGTATATAATTCTGTTTTCATACTGCCATATAGGCTAAGTTTCCTGATTTACTCCGTTCCGGTTTAACTTCAGTATGTTCATAAAAGTGGACTTTTATGCTATACAAATATCTATGCCGAAATGACAGATTCCTTCAGCCATTTATGTAGGCCATGTGCGGCGACCCGGTAGCGAACTTCAGAGCAGTATCCCTAGCTCCAACGAGGCCTAGTTGTCTTATTTAATTCACTACGGACTTTTTGTATTTTTTAATGATCGAACGCATCACGGTGCAGCGAGTCTACAACTGAAAATGTGAAATGAAGCTGATAATTAAAAGGTTGGGCCAGGGGCATGTTTTCTGGACTCTTACTGGGAATTATGTTTCAGCTTTGGCCACTGATTGGCTGTTCTCCCAACTTCGGTTGAGCCTGTATGACGTCATTATTTCTGACCAAACTAGAACCGAAAGTTGGAGATGGTCCAGCGCCGGCCCAGTTAAAGAGGCGGAAAATAAGCAGCTATTTTAGTCTGTCACTCTCAAATAAGCGAAAGGTAGGCTTACATTTCAAAATTTCAGGCAGCGAATCAAGAGAGGCTAGGTAGGGCTGACTTTCTTCGAGAACATGAAACTAAAAACTTGAGAGTGGCACTCTATGGAGGCATGCCGAATATTGACTGAAAATGAACAAGGCCGTCTGCCTCTGTCGGATAACGTAACCATCTTTGGCTGTGCGTTTTTGTGGGCCACCTTAAGGATGAACTTTCTCATTGGTTTAACGTCTCATACACGTTTCTGGTTAGTGGTTGCTGTAAGCAAAGTGAAGAACCACGGTGAATCCTGGAACTAGAAACGTAGCATGACTGTCAACAGAGGGCTTCCAGACAGGATTGTCTTTTCCATTTTACTTTACACATCCTTTGACACACCATGATGATATGAATAAATATGTATTCGCCTCTATAGCTATGCAATGGTGACAAACTTAGATATAGATATGTAGTTATGTAAACACATCTTCGTAGGACCCATACTGAATTGACAAATATTTTAATACTGTAGCAATTTGGATCCTTTCAGTCTTTGGGGACGTCAGGCACAATCATTCGGTCAAACTGGCGGCAATAAATTTAATACTAAACACGAAGATGGAAAATGCGTGTTCATGATAATCTACAGTCTGCGGCCTCTGTCCCATGCGACTACGAAGGGAAAACTGTTCACAAACTGGTAGGAAAAAACATAAATTATACCGGAGGTCATCGTATCAGTTAGTACTCAAATTTTGCGCGTATTATTTATTTATTTATTATTTTTTTGTAACTGAGACAGAGTGGTTTGCGGGAGTTGTGGGTTTAACTGAATCTCGAACAGATGCCAGAACTGCCACGCTCCAGTTGCTGTACGACACCTGAGAATGAAACGAAATGAGAAAGTATTTGTTGTTCCTAAAAGCTACAGACAAAACAAACAAACAAACAAACAAACAAACAACCCAACAAACAAACAAACAAACAAACAAATATTGAGCTCAGTTCCTCTAAATTAGGCCATCGTAAAATCGGACATGTATTTTTGACATGACACGAAAACTGTTGAAGTTTTCAAGCCACGTGCTGCGCACAGCGTTCAGGACGAACCTGTCCGTGTTGTGAATGAGAAATTCCTAAGTTTTTTCATCACCCTTTGCGGATGCAAATTTACATAGCTTAATTACTGCAATGTAAGCTGCATAGTGTCACTGGTCATTAATCTTAAGCGCCTTTTCTTCGCTTGGCAAACCTTTCAAAAATGGAATTCTGTCTCATTAGTGAACTATATAGTATATGTAAACATAAAGATTATTGCAATATGCTGAGTTGACCCAAAAAGTGGCTACCTCCTTTTTAAGATGAATTATGGTCACTGTTAATTATGCAGGACGCCAAATTCCTTCCATAACTTCTAGGATACGCTTGCATATCGACTCAAATAATTATGGGTGCTTTTTCAATTCATCATAACTCATAGAAATGTAAACCTTGAAAGATTCTCCTTTTATCCTTTTCTCACAGCAATACAAAAACATCGGAAATTACTCTTCATAACTACACCTGTCAAAATATGCTCAGCCTGATACTTTGTATGCCTGAGGTTTGCTCTTGGATTTAATAATAATAATAATTGACATTTGAATCCATTAAAGCTGCTCCCAGGATTTGGCTGGCTTTTACTGACACAAGAGGGCTCCACTAAATATCGCCGAGGCCGCACCGATCAGCCCGTGAGGATTTCCTTGCGGAACTCCACCTTCGAAACAAGAAAATCTAGCCGTGTGGATACGTCGGGGAAAATGAATATGAAAATTTGGCCGATACTTACATAAATTACTTGAATTTTAATCCAGTGTTACATCACTTTATCGAACAAACTTTTTTTAAGACTAAGTTTTATTTTGATGACTAATAATATCTTCACTTGCTCCGACGTCCGCATTCGACTTATGAATTTACAGAATGAATGGTGTTTACGACGTAGCAATTGCCATTTTCATTTTTCAACATGCATGATTATGGGATATGAATTCATTTATACAAATCACTCAGTGCGACGTATGCGGAAGCGAATGCTCGTCAGAGACAGTGCATGGTGTCGGTAACGCAGCCACGGTGGTGCTATAACTGGACTTCATTTCTGAGTAAATTTCCTTTAAAAGCACATTTTTTCCATGGGCACTAGAAGTAGGCAAAATGAACTGTGGCTTTTCGGAATGTATGTAGATTGGGTACATTTCAAATAATTCAACTAACCAGGCCCGCCCCAGACTGGGCATAGTGGACGTGGCAGAAAGGAGGGAAAGTCTCTCTGGATGGGCAGGGGAAAAAACAAGCAGCTCGGCAAACTGATTAACCGTAGTAGGGGATCGATTCCAAATATGATTTTCAAGCAAATTGGCCATCGATAGCTCCCAATACAACCATGTACCCTGTGGACGAAAGGTCTAAGATGACACAGCTTGCTTGTGCTGTGCTGTACCTCGGTTTAACAGCTGATCGCTTGATCTTTCAATTGAGGGCGCTATTTATCAAATAATCAAGCATAAACATGGCGCCCGATAGTGGGAGTGTTTTTGCCAGTACTCTTCAACATTTAGCACGTTCCCTGTCAAATTTGGACGAGCCACCATGGGAAAAGGTGAGCAGTTATCAAAAGTTATGAACAGAGTATTCCTTGATATCCATTTGGTTATTTGTCGATGGTTTAATGCTGCGGAAATATTATTTCATCTATCGCGTCACGAAGGCCTAATCAAGATTTCCAACAACTGCACGCGGGCGGACAACTTTTTCATGTGTAACTTGTTAATAGGCCAAGTTCGGCAAAGTTATTTTATTTGGCAGTGGATATTGTGAGTTTTTTTTCTTGTTTACCACTTCATGAGTGAACATGAGCAGTGAGTATGTTTGGGGGGAATTCAGACATCTTTACTTTTGACAAATTTCATTGTGTGACTGTGCCAAGTAGGCTACATAATAATAATGCATAAAGTAGGCCTCGCAAGTAGCAGGGTTCTTCCCACGCACAAACTTGCGTATTTCTGCCCGATATGTAAAAATGGGCCAATGCCCATTTTTTCATCCCAGATATGCATAATATAATTATGATAGTATGGCTCAGAATTATCTTACATAATGCAGATTGCATGTCCGGAAAATCTAGACGAAAAAGCAGTTAATAGTCCTGCATTTTTCCGTGTACATGTACATACTATAGGTAGCCTACATGGTACATGCATTGTGCACCACGCGTCGGCGGCCACACTGTACACCGAACATGTACATCGGCACCGAACGTGTCTCGTGGCTGGTGCCGCATGAAATCTGAACTTCCGTCATGGGCGTCGTACATGCACCCACGTGTTTTCTCTGTGCCATGTGCTCAATACGCTAGTGGGGCTGTATTTACGAAGGTTGACATTTTATACTTCACCATTCGCAGAACTTACAACATCGACCCCACACACGTTTTTTTTCATGGCGGCAGCCGTAGCCCTGTGTAACCGTATTAATGGCATCTACGAGGGGGACGATATTTCTTATTGCCATATCACCGCATTTTGTCTCTCGCACACAATGGCCGAAACTCGATCAGAGATAGGCTCCTTTTTAAGCCAATAACATCAGCAGTCTGTGCTGAGGGAAACCCAAAGGCTGACGAAGCAGCCACCTGCAGCACATGCACGGAAGGCGCTGGCGAAGGAAAGCCTGATCAGCAAAAACCAGAGGTTGAAGCGTGTATTAAAATTAAAACTGAATAAACAGGTGTTTAAATTGTTGATTAAAACAGCCATTACATGTTGTTGCCTGTTTTTGAAATATCCAAAATTAAAAAAAAAACTAAATAAATCTCTTTTGTTGTTTCCTGAGAAAAGACACTTGAAACGCCCAGGAAATGCTCCGAAATGCAGCTGAGAGCATCTAAAGTCCAAAAATTTCTGGAACCCCACGTCATGACTTCACAAAATGTTGGTAAACACAATGGAAAACCCCCACAGATTTGAAAAATCCCAGAGGGAACCCTGCCTAGGGCTTACTAGAACTTCAAGAAGTACAAGTAGGCCCAATCAAGTATCAATGGAGAAGTAGGCCCAAGGCCCCCCTAATTAGTGAGTGTGACACTTTTTGTAATTTTCAAGAATTCCCCGACAAATTTGGTATCATTTGAAAGCTTATAAAAAAATTACAACGGTGCTAAGACCTAATGGCAAAATTAATGATAATTTTAAAAGGGTCATTTTCTGTCACCATCTTCCATTTTCACACACGTTTGTTTCCAGAGCAGTTTTTCATACATTTTGAAGAACAAATCCAGCAAATCTGGTTCCAGAAGAACTAGAAAGAACAGCCCCACAGCAATAGTTCCTGACTTCAAATTTTTAGGTGGTGTACAGTTCATGACTTGAGAGGCCACACTTTAAAGCATAAACAAAAGTTTGTGCTTATAAAATGCTCAGCGTCACATATATATACAACAATGCACTAAATGCCACTTGTGCATTTGTAATTTTGCCCCAAAAGTTTTTTTAGTAATTAGTCAAATAAAAAAATGAATGACTCGTCTGCCAGTGCCCTCCAGCATAAACAACAAAAACTAAACCACACAGGGCCTACTCACTCGATGCCATGGTGGAATTCAGAATGTTGTAGGGTATCGGTGCAGTGCTGGCCGTGTAGCCTGTAAAATGTACAATCGTTACACAGCCAATTATAGACTTTATTTGCATTGTCTTTGCTATGGCCCTATTCTACATGTAGGCTAATTTATTACTTACAGTACATTTAGAAAGAGTGTCTTGTCCTGCATCCACATTTTTTTCACCGCCAGTTATGATCTCAGTGAACGTTCAGTCAGTGTTTGTAAGTTGTTGACATGACACGAGTCTCAGACAGGATAATAGTTCAAATGTTCTTTCAAAATGCTTCAAAAATTCACTTGGCTCTCCATAGACTTTGTACACTACCAACAGAGTGAAGTCAATAAATATAGAGGTTTGCGGTAGCACAGTGCAAGGATCTTTCTGAACATGTGTGGTTCTGAAAAGAACCAGAGGATACTTTTTTCGGAACCACACACGTTCGGAAAGAATCTCTTTCTGAGCATGTGTGGTTCTTAAAAGAACAGGAGGATACTCAAAGAGATATCCTCGCAAGGATGTCTCTTTCTGAGCATGTGTGGTTCTGAAAAGAACCAGAGAA
>NW_019091643.1:276007-298079 GCF_001949145.1 Acanthaster planci
TACTCTTTTCAGAACCACACATGCTCAGAAAGAGATATCCTTACACGGTGCAACCGCAAACCTCTATACTTCCTTGCTGCCATCAAAGTGGCATCAGGAAGCTGTATTTTCTCTGTATATTTCCTGTCAGTGATAGGTATGAAATTTGTTCTGATTTCAGGATTTTTCTTAATCAGGGTTTTCCTGCCTTTGAAGATTTTTCAAACAATTTCTTTCAAAAAGTTCTCATCAGAAAACAAGAGGTTGGTATTTTAAAGGGTGCATTTAGTCAAACACAGCTGTAAACCATAGATCCTGCACTGCTGTGTGGCCCTCAAAACTTCTGGTGCTTATTATAACATCCACCTGCTAGGTCCACCAGCTGCAACAGATGTGCCCTCAACCTGGGTTCTTGGGAACCAAAGGGTTCAGGATCGACCCCCGACGCCAAGATGCGGTTGCTGCACTTGGAATCTTTCTCCTGGAGTCTGGCATGAAGGTATGATTTCCCATCCAAATAAATCTTGTCAACATGCAAACTGCATCTGTCAAGGACTGGGTATATGCGATGGCCACACAAGACCCCCACTCCTTCCCCCCTCCCCCCAAAAAAGAAAATTCCAGCATCTTGCTTTTAGGAAAGAAATATCAGTGGATACATTACCCTGAACTACATTTACATATTGTACAAGGCTCGCTTGTTTTTTTCTGGCACAGCCAATGAACATGCACAGTGAACAGTTTAGCGGCTTAGAAATTTTACCCCCAAAAAATTGTTACTGAAATTTTTTTGTCTGGTTCCGTGCTCAATTGTACTTGCAAGTTCATAGTCAGGAGATGGAATTCAGACCTACATGTATCACAATTTCGGACTTTCTGCCCTCGAAGAAAAATCCTTCAGATCACAAAAAGAAGAGTGAGATATCCTGCAAGTTAACTGAAGATGTTAATAATTCAAACCCTTTGGCAACTTCAGGGAGGAGGAAAAAACATTTTGCCAAACACCTTTTGCCAGGCAGTCACCTACTTTGACTGGGGAATTGAGCCAATTATTGATAACATTAAATGTGTAACAGCAAAATAAAGTCTTTGTCCAAAAAAAAAAGGAGATCAGAAGCCACTTTAGACCCCGGTAAAAAATAAAACAATTTTTCTTTTTCTCCTTGCACATTTCCATTTTCTCTGTCTGCCTCCTTTTCTCACCTCTTGGTCTCATTTATTTGTTATTTTCTCATTATTTGTCACACAGCCATTTTGTATATTTAGTCATTTCTGTGAATGGTTCTGACAGTTCTTTTTTTCCAACTTTGCCCACAGTTCAAGGACAAACTTGTCCCGTATCTGATAGAACTGATGAGAGGACTGTCATCAGCCCAGTGGCAGGAACAGGCTGGATACAGAGCGAAAGAAAGTAAGTCGGGTCGGTAGTCAGACGTACCATGGAGTTCAAAGTCCTTGAATATTCTTGTTATATTCTTGTTATTCTTGCTATATTTAAATGTTCCTTTTAATTCAATTGTTGATTGAGTTTGATATAAGTATAAGTATTTTGAGGTCTTGCAGAAAGATTTCAGGTGTCAAATTTTTTTGGCAAAAGTCTAAGTATGTAGAAACTAGCCTGTGCTTCAAAACTCATTCAGATATGGCCAAACAAAAAAATAGCTGTGTTTCTGGTTACTCGGCCCAACTTAGAAAATCATGCGGAAGCTACATCTTTGTATTCAACAAACCAATACAATATAAAAACTTATGGTGCCTTGCCCAGAGCCTAATTTTGTGTACAACATCCTGTACATTGTAAATTATTTTAATTTTTTTTGCATGAGATGGACGGCTCTTGTGTGTTTGTATTTCAATAACCAGCTGCTTTACTACTCAATCACAGTGCTGATATGTAATATTGACGTGCACATGTACAGTATGAATCTGACACTGACTTAGTACCGGTACCTATTACAAATATACATGTACATGTACGCACCCTCTCCCCAGAAATACAGACCATCGTCTGACCCTAATTTTTTGGGCTATAAATATTTAGAGTAAAAAAGAATTTTACCCATCCAACCACCCTAATTCATTTTTCAGTGTAACAAGAAACACAACTAATTTTAATTTGGCCTAAATAGAAGCACTGTTTACTGAAAAGAAATCTTGTTTTAATGAGAAGATTTTACAGTTAGTTAGAAAAACCTGGTTTGCAGAAACGGGGATGCAGTCTGAAAAAAAGATGGGCTTTTATCGACTGGACTTGCCACAGTTTTTAGATCACTCTGTGGAGAAGACAAATGGTGGAAGATCTAACAGAGCTTTTGTAACATCTTCATTTGATCTGGCCGCTTAGTTATATGTGCCTGATGGACAGATTGCTGCTTTGTTTCTGCTTCGTCTGTTGTGTTTGCCCTTTGTTCAATTTGGAAATTAATTGTTCCCACAGGTCTGCCCATGAGCGAGAACTACGCTTTCTGCCTGACCACGCTGCTGTCGGACATCGCTGTCAGGGAACTGGCTTTCAGAGAACAGGTAGGTCAGAATTTAGGCGTGTTTGTTTGTCCGCCTGTCCGTCTAGCTGTGCATGGGTAGTTTTGTGGACATTGAATAGTCCCAGGTTATATGAAATGATTTCACAGTTAAGTTTGGCTGGTTGCGTTCTCGTAGCTACAGTAGGTAGAAATGGCATTTTATGGGTATGTATTCACGGATGAAATTTTGCCCTTGTATGTTCAAGTTTGTCTTTGAGAATCTTTTTAAATCATGCATTTATGTATTTGCAAATGTGGTGAACCCATCATTGTTAGTGGGTTCAAAATTGAAAAACTGTTTTGTTGGTGTTTATTACTAGCTATTTTCTGCCACCGCGGAAAATGGACGGAATTCGCGGAATCAACGGAAATCACTGCTGGAAACGGAACTTTCAAAATTTCCCACTTAGAATGGCTTCTAAAGTAAGGAAAACATTCCGCAAAGAACCATAAATAAATGCCTTCCAAACCCTTTTAAAGTGCTTGCTTTTAATGAACGATTTATGCTGGAAACATGCTAAATTGCACCACTCTACCACATGATTGGGTCGTCCGCTCCGCGTCGGTGCCGATACTTGCAAGCACTGTGGCATGCATGAGCCTCAAGCGTGCAGTGGCAGCCGGCATGAGCGCGGTACGGTACACATACACAAGGCACAAACAAGTTTATACTCACACATATGCTTATTGCACACATGGGGAATTCAGTCAGTGAATCTGCATAAATGCCTTGAGATAAGGCTAGTACTGCACGTCGAAACGATGAAACCGCGGCAGCAAAAGGAAAGACTAATTACATATTTTCATGAATTACTAAATGGGTCCTTGGAAGTGTTCGATGAAGAGCAAAGTTTTCAGTCACAAACATGCAGTTTAAGGCTTTATTGTTCACTTTCTGAATTTTGTCACACCATTGGCAAATAAAAATGGCAGATCGATGTCCAACATTAACATATCGTGATCAAGGACTGCATGGGAGACATACATGTACTGTATGACTTCACTTTACATGTACACTGTACATGTATTTAAATGTAATTTGATTTTATACATGCGGAGTGACATATGAATGGTATGTTGATTAATCGTAGTAAGTTTTTGACGATCCTTCCAGTGGGAAATCAAGGGATGGGGGATGGCGTATTTATTGGCCTACAGAAATATAAAAAAAAGTTGGGAACGTTGCAGAGTATTTCCAAACAATATTTGTTTCTTTTCTTTTTTCTTCCTTTTTTGGGGGGGTATGGTTGGGCAAATGGTTTCCATGCATAGTTGAAAACTTGCTCCCCTTTTCATGCTAAGGTATGACACGGAATTTGAATTTCTTAAGTGGAATTGGGGATTTGGCAAAACAGAAAACACCCATTTTTGAAACAGAAAATCATAAACATGCACACCAACACACAGCAGTTTGTGTGCGTTTAGTGTGCAGTGTTGTGGACGAGTACATCACAAGTTCCATCACAAGTCCAGTAACAAGTCCTTTCGCTACCCCCAGAACTGTGGGGTCTGACGTCCGCCCCGCTTCTGTTCGTGGGAGCGGGGTGGACGTTGGACCCCCCAGTTCTGGGGGTATCCCCTCGCAAGACTAGTCCAAAGTTGCATGCTGAACAGTGACAAAGGAATGTGCTTGTCCTACGTTTTTACGTTTGTTTACGTTTAATTTGAAAAACGTTGAGAAAACTTTCCCATACCATTAATAAACATTTAAACGTTTAGCTGTTGCCTACCTTGATGATTTCATATCCTGTTGTACATGGTGATGTGATGTTGGGGCATTTAAAACAAGAAGTTTTATTATTTTATAATCCACTTCCCCCCCCCAAAAAAAAGGATGCCGGAAAGGAAAATTGCTCCGAGAATCAGATCACCGGTATGTTTTACAGGCATCATTTACACTAAAAATAAACGTCAGGTTGCGTCAATCAAAACATCTAACCTCTGAAAGGGGCGGTTCCGTTTAAATGTTTGAGAAAAATCATCTTGAATGCAACACTGGTACACTTCAACTGTAACTCTCTAAAAAAATTTTGGTTTTCAAGAACCTCCTTTACAAGGATCGTGTAAAAATCCTCAGACACCTCCTGACTTCTCTCCTCTCCAGCAAAACTTTATGTGGAAGAGTCCTTAACCCCCAGCAGCCGATTTCATGAAACTTTTAGCAGTGGCGTAATTCTTCTTACATGTAAAACATTTCATTATGTGATTTTGTCAACAAATTTCACAAAACCTATTTCACGAAACTTAGGCACTGCATAAGTCTTTGAATTAAGCAACAAATTGTGGTGTAACTTATGCAGTCCTTTTAGGTGGCATTAGTTGTGCCAAATGAAGTGAAAATGAATGTTTCGACAAACTTATTGTGTTCCGTTAAGCCTCATCATTGCTGAACTTAACAAAGCTTGTACGACAAAACGCAATGCTTTATTGTAGAACGTAATGAAAAACTTGTTTGGCTGTGAGACGACTGCGAGATTTTCCGTCCAGCTGCCATAGAGAAAAAGAAAACTGTTTCAAAATGGCAGGCAGAGGAGATTCAACGACTGTTTGATGACTGTTGCTATATTGGAAAGGAACAGCCATTGTATAAAGCATTTATTTCCTCATCCAAGAAATTTAATCCTGTTAAAACGTAGCGCAGCTACACAACCTTTCATGAAATCAAACGTAAATATATTGTGTAGCCACGGCATAAATTTGTGGAGCAAGGCTTACGCGTTGGTCAGAGTTGCACCACGTTTTGTGAAATCGGCTGCAGGTCTGTCACTCAGAATGGGTAGAGCAACTGATCCAAAGCACACTTTTCTACAGAATTGAAACTAAACCACCAAACCTAGACATTATGCTTGAAGTGGACAAGTTTTACATAGAATTGACACGATGGCTTAAATTAACCCTGTGATCTTTGCCATACCAATATAGGTATATGTGTATACTTGTAATTTTTCTTCCATGCCATAATATCGGCAAACAAGGGGTGAAAAATCTGATCTCATATTCTTTTGTTTGGCGTGTATCCCTTCCAATTGGAATAAGACAATTCGTACATTTAACGACATATGAAATTTACCCGCAAGTATATGTACATGTTCGCATCATGCAATATAGCAACACTTATAACTGTGATGTGTAATGAGAAACGTAATGTATAAATATTTGTGGCTTCTGTATTGGTATTGTAAAATATGTGTAAATATTTCCTGCCTGGTAATTTGCATTCCAATGTACATGTAGTGGTACTTATACAATGCATAAAATGGATATCTGAGGTGGGAACATTGTAAAACAGAACGTTTGTTTAAACATTTACAGAAACGCAGATTAAAAGGAGTCTGATTTGAAACAGGAGTCATGGACTGACTGTGTATTTGTACATACATGTAGACATGTACATAACCAGTGCCCGTGTGATTTAAATTGCAGCCTGTGTGAGTGATTGCCGATTTATTACCGTGCATTCTAACCTGTCTGGTCGCCCATGGGTCGGATGCATCCATGAACAGTGTGCACCACTATTCGGCTTATTGTGTTGGCTCCATGCCAGGTTGCCAATCGCTCCTCCAATCAATACAGTTACATATTTACGTTGCATTCTGCGATCCACACATAATCATTTTGTGCCATGAAAATTTTTTTCAGGGGTTGGGGAGAGATAAAAATGTGAGGCTTGCTTTCCTGTTTGGGAACATAAAAAGATGCAGGATGCAGGGGCTTCCAAAAATGTATGTACATGTAAATGGGTGTGAATTTGTATTTTGGGTGTAGAATTATTTTTATGCGTGGTAAACTTCAGAGTGTTTTTCTGAACATTCATTTAATTTGCTCCATTGTTTCATATTTGATGAAATGTGGTCATTTGTACATGTGCTAATTTACTCTCAATTTAATTGATGTTTTTTAAATTTTTCCCTTTTTTTGTTGCATTTTTTTTAAAAAGTCAAACGTTACCAGTTACAAAAATCTGTTGTCCTTTAAATACTTTTTTGTTAAGTTGTTGAACAACTTGGTAATGCCGCCTATGAATCCCTGGTCCCTGACCAAAGCACTTTCTACCGGTAATTTGACTTTTGCGCCGGAAGCATTCTTGTCCCCAGTAGATTGCTCAGCAATATAAGAGGCCAAAAAGGAATTAACCCAGCTAGTTTAGATCTGGTTTTAAGTCACACTTCATGGTCTTTCTAGCAATCAAACATGCATCAGACCAATTACCAGGCAGTCAGCTGTGGTCATACCGGCACACAGCCTAATGAAATAAAATTGCTCGTGCACGACAGCCACGGCTAAAGAGACTCTAATGTTCCGTGGCATTTTCCCCAGGATTATTTATCCGGGGTTTTCCTCTCACCTCTAAAACTGAACATTTCTTCAATGCCCTCTTAACAATCGTCACTCTATTGTGCGATTGGCAATTAATGTGCTCTTGGATAAACAGAGATATAAATAAAATCAGTAAAAATCTCGGACCCAGCGATTGCGTTGTCTTCCTGCAAGACTGAAAAAAGAATGGTGTAGATTTTTTAAAGTGTTTGCGGGTAAGAATTGGAAAAATAATCAGGGATAGAACAAGAATATCAAACACATGTCATTATAGCATTGCGTCTTCAAAGTGGCATTATCATAAATCATTGTTTGTTAGATACGATATGTAAAATGCTGCAAAATAGTTTCAACTTTGAAGCAAGTCTTCTTGTAATTATGTATCATAAACCAAAAGCGTAGAAATCTCTTGTTAACTCGGCAGAGTCATTGTCACACCCGATAAAAAAATTCCTACAAATGATGCCTGTTTCCTCCACAACAACTAGGCAAGAACATTACATATGTGACTGGCTCTAGAAAAATGGGTACTTAGGCACCAGACTCAGGTTATGAGGTTTTGATATGGCTGGATTCTGTACATCAAAAGCTACAGTTTGATATATAAATGTAAATGACCCCTGTAGTGCACTGTGTTCTGTAGACATGTATATCCACATTTTCAGATTCAGTAAAATCACTTTTGGAGAAAAAGCTCATAAAGTGTAGCACTTGGAAACACAGTGATACAGTATGTAGGATTTCCTACTGAATTATTAATTTTTCATCTTTATTCATTAGTATCCGTGTTTGTAGTCACAAATTCTGAAAATATAAATATTATAGAAGTTATTAAAGGAAAAATCACAAAATGACATTTTTGAAGAAATTCTGCCCTCTCCAAATAGAACAGGATATTATGTGTTGTGGCATCGTGTGACTTTATACCCTTTTTTGCAGAGTTGGCCACATATATTATTAAACGCTGTGTGTTTAACCATGGTGATTGTTGGCGTAAATTTCTATCATGATATATGTTAGTGGAAATTGTCATGTTTAACTGTAAATTATACTCTTTGCTGTAATCTGCAAAGAGTGAAACTGGAATCCTGTCCGGTCCTTCAAAACCCATTGGGAGGCTTAAGAGGATTTTGCAGGATTAGGGAAGGTACACATCAGTCACTATTACTTTATGTGGGCTTGGTGGCTCTGGAAGGTTGAAGTACAAAGAATGTGCCTCTGGCTTCCTGCACAGTAAAGGATTTTGTAGGATTGTGGAAGGTAGAGCCCAGCCACTGTTACTTTACATGGGGTTTGATGGCCCTTGAGAGTTGAAGCACTAAGAATGTACCATTGGTTTCCTGCACAGTAAAGGATTTTGTAGGATTGGGGAAGGTAGAGCCCAGCCACTGTTACTTTACATGGGGTTTGATGGCCCTTAAAAGTTGACGTACAAAGAATGTGCCATTGGTTACTTACACACTGGAGGATTTTATAGGATTGGGGAAGGTTTCTTTTGAAGTGCTTTGGGAATATTTAAGGGTTAATGAGCAGCACTCAGCCACACTGCACTGAGTCAAAACTTTCCACTCCATGTTATAGATTCTTGCAGCCCAGCTGGACACCTTCCAAGCCCTAGCGCGACAATGTTACCAACTCGGAGAGCCAACGCAAGGTAGTTAACATGCAAAGACGGTGCACAGACTTGTTCTGTTGTGTCATTTGGTTGGCCACGGAATGCCTCCCTTTCAAGATCCGTTCACAAAATGGTATCTGTTCAAATCAAAAAAATAATCAAAAAATAACAAAGAAACAAAACCAAAGGGAAAAGAAAATAAAAAGGGTTGAGTCCTTGTCAGTTTGGCTCCGATTATTCGTTGTGTTGTCTTTGATCTTGCAAGGATTCAAGCATGAGGCACTGGACCTTTTTCCCAAATGAAAACAAAGGAGTTGTACAAAGATGAACAAAGTTTAGGCATGATTAATACCTGCGATGTCTGGAACAGCACTCTACCAACTTCAGCTTCTTGGCTCTGTATTGGGAGCTCCTTCCATTTCTTAACACCTTTAATGTTCAGAGGCAAAAGTTTGCTTATTTTAACATCTACATCTGTCTCTCACACTTATTTCTTCAATGAAGCTCTTGTTTATTGCAATGTTGGTAAGGCTTTCTTTACTATCTGCACCCTTAGGTTCGACATGCCACCTTATCGTACCAGCTCTCTTTGGAATGGCCCGCGCCATTGGCCGTTCAAGCTACACCGATGTCCCCCTCCTGTGCCAGCTGTTCCCCCCGCCCACTCGCAAGCCTCATAAGCAGACACCGGCGGCTGATCACCAACGCAAGAAGAAGCCGCCTCCCCCGACCTACAGCACCTTCCGTCCTATCATCTCGCCAACCATGAGGCGTTACTTCCCCACTGTGGGAGGGGACCCTGGTCAGTCCCATCGGGCGTCGGACACGACGGATGGAACGGGCCCCAGCAACCTGAGAGTTCAACGGTCGGGTGAGTCGGACAGTGAGAAGCTGTACGGGTTCGATCCCAGCCAGGAGCTGCTCTACGTTGTGGCATCGTCATTTCTCCTGCCGGCCGCTGTCAGGGATCAGTTGACAGACAGACGGAAAAATCCATTGGAGTTCAGGACTGAACAGTTGCAGATTATCCTGAAAGTGGTAAGTACTTGACCCTTTATGTAATGAAACCTGTTAAGCTGATCAAATGTGGTTATCCTTCACACAACTTGCAATCGTAAAGTGATTGCTTGATCGCAATAAAACCTTTCAATTTTAAGCTTTAATATCCAAATTTGACATCTTGCAGCTCGGTAAATTTTCATCTCCAAAGGCTTCAAGATATAAGGCTGCTGCTGCATCTTATGTGAATTGTAATGGCCCAACCTAACAAACTGAGTCACAAGTCATCAGAGCTACTTTCAAGTTAAAGGTCTTCAAAGAGTCTTGCACAATGGAAATCAAATCAAAAAATGAGTAATGTACCAAAACAGAGAGCTCAGGCTGTAAGACCCATTTAGTGGGATCCAGTCACAAATATCTTTTATTCAACCTCACATACACTGTACATCTACTTGTCCATGCGTATGTTGGACTGTGAATTGGACCCCTGTGTATCCTGTTTCTACAGGCTAAAATTTTAATCAACAACAAGACACTAGGGGACCTGGACAAGGCAGCCAAGATGTACTGTTCCCTGCCTCGCGCTAGGGACTTCCCTTATCAGTCGTTCAGCGAGACCATCAGCCTGGTGCTGGTGCTGCTGCTGAGACATCTCGTACAGTACAGCGAAGGTAACAAGACGGCAGTGCTACAGATGACATCTGATGCGTCTCTGAACAAAGCCACAGTTTTGGTTTTGTGTTTTTGGCTTCTAATCGTTCATTTGACTTTTTGACACTGAGTGTTGGTTCAGCTTTCTTGTTGTAATGCATCCTACTTAGGGACAGCAAATATTCTGTGCACATCTACCCCATTACTGTTCTGCATTGCATAATTGTTCACTGACTCATGAGTTACATGTTACACATCTAGGCTCAGCTGCATTCCTCTCATCCAAGGCTACAATTTGTGCACATCCAATTGAAAATTCTATTCGTGTGCATTCATTTGGAAATTCAATTTGTGCACATTCAGTCAAAAATTTTGTGTACAGTCAATTAACCCTAACAGTCCCAAATGCTACAAAGTACTACTTAGGAGTAAAATGTAGCACTCAGCCCTGTCGCTTGTAAGAGGACATGACATTATTATTCTCTGAAGCCATAAAATACAATAGAGAAGACAATGTACCATACAGTGCTGTGGCACTATGAATGCATGGCTTTATTGTTCTCTGTACGGGTAACAATGGAATAAACGCAGCCAGAAATAGTAATTTGTAGTGCTAGGTCCTTCAGGCTCAGAGTGTTACTTAGTATTTTGTAGTACTGAGTACTCTAAGCCAAACTATGCCCGGTACTGTTAGGGTTAAAATACAATTTGCAGTTCTTGCCAAGACTTCATGATCATTGTTTAGTACATCTCAACCAAATAATCCTACAAACTCATGGAATCAAAAAATGTATAAACCTAACGAGCCTACTGATGACATACTAAGCCACATACAAAAGCAGTGTCCGTTATTCTGTGATTACGGCTGATAAATAACATGGAGCTGTGGAAGCCGTAAGCAGCCATATCCCATGGACTCCTGTGTTATTGGTACAGTTCCATGACACCCACCTTGCTGATTCATGCGAGTGATTTCTGCTTGGTCTCTGACCCCCAATTTTTCTCCATTTCAATCCCAGAATTACCAGAGGTGCTAATTGACGGCATCCAGTCCTTCGTCCACGAGATGTACGTGGCCGGTCAGACCAAAATTCAGGACAGGAACCTGGAGATGGCCGTGAGGTCCAGCTGCGGATTCAACTCGTTTGAGCTAGCCATCAAAGCCAATGCCACCTGCGTGGACATGCTGGTCTGGGCTGTCAAAGAAGAGCAAGGTATCTCTTGATACGACCTGAGGGGGCATGTGGCCTAGTGGTCAGGCTTTGTAGCTTCCGATCATAGGGTGGAGGGGTTCGAATCCAGCTGGTGGCAGCATGTTGCGATGTTGGGCAAGTCACTTTACCCCAACGTGCCTCTCTTAAACAATGGTAACCTGTGAAGGCAGATACTGTTATGTTTAAAAACCGTGAATAAAAAAAAAATAACGCCACCAGCTCAAACTCTATCTGATTGTCCTGCTAACCAACAGACAGCTAAATACGATCCCAAAACAATATACATCACATGGAGTTTTGGCTGATAACCTGATTTGTCAAGCAAGGTTTTCTGGTGCGTAAGCAAATTTTGTGCTTGTGCAGCTCTATGAAATTGGACCCAGTCCCGTTTTGTATGATTTTATTCTCACATACTATTTCTGCCACACGGGATGGTCGCTTTCAACTTGCGTGGACTTGGAGTTTGAGTTCACCCACATAGGATTCTACGATCTTGGAGTGTACTGATTGTTCAGAGGTGTATTGCACTGTCTATGGGTGAACTCTCTTCTTTGAGAAATGCTTCACTTTTCTGTCTGTTTGGTAGGAGGCGATAGTCTGCTAGGACGGATGAACGAAAAGCTGCAAGCCCCGGAAGGAACCCTCCACCTCCTGGCCCACATCCCGCTGCTCCACTGTTGTCTTGAGGTAAAAATCTTGCTCCTCTCACTTCGGTGGGTTGGCTTGGTTGGGGGGGGGAAGGTGTTTGGAGATTATAGTAGGACAGATTTTTATTTCTGAGTAGAGTCTAGAATATTTCTGTTTTTAACTTCTGTGATGCATGCATTTCACGAAGGAATTTGGGAATTGTCGCTTTAGGGTAGTGCGCATACGTGACCATGCCCCCTAGCTACACTGATTGATTGATTCTCTGTTAGTCCATAAAATAGAAATTCTTCTTCCTTCGGCAAAGGAAAAAAGTGATGTAAAATCCTTATACCATATTTACAATAAAAAAGTTTAGAAATGACAGATTATTAAAATATTGAAAATAATCATTTAAAAGAATAACAAGTTATGCACTATACTCAGTAAATTTATAAGATATTCACCAAAATACCAGTGGTCGTTATGCATGTGGCTACTAACATTCGCATGAAAAGATTGCAACATACAGGTATGTAAATGTTAATCATTGTTGATTGTTGATGCCATATGTCTGAGGTATGGTAAACTGAAAAACAGTAGGTTTATTTTGGTTAGATAGTCAACACTAGCTCTTCTTAGTATTGGAAGCTGGTAAGCTCGTTTCCATAGCTTTGCCTTGGAAAAAATTTGCTAATATTGATCAGTCACCCTTGAGTTAGGTTTCGTGTATTTGTCTGCTGTTGTTTTGTTTTATTTCTCTAGGCACATGGCACGTTGTCAGAGAAGTTCCCCCTCTTAGCCCACCAGTCCATCAGCTCCCTCCGCGACTTCCTTCTCATCCCGTCCCGCATTCTCACCAAGCTGCACAAGTACTACCCGAAGGAGGGCAGCAGATCCTCGCGGGGAGGCCAGAGCAGAGAGCGGCACCACAGCGGGGGGAAAACGGAGCCCACCTGCGCAGCGTTCGCCGAGCTCCGGGACGCAGCGATATACAACCTGTGCAGGTGAGTGTAGGTGAGCGCCGGCGTTGCGGGGATGTGAACCCGGCACCCTCGACTGGCAATTCTGGAGGGCTGGTTTAATTTCGATCAGCGCAAAGCTTGATCCAGTATGGAGATCGACTCTTGTGGATTGAAACCTTTTAACTGATCCCCAAGGTGTAACTGGTGTTGCACGTTATTACAGTCCTCCCAGATCTTTCAAAATCAAATAAGAAGTGTTACACGATTTGGAGGACTAAGGAAGGTGTTACTCTACATGGGATTTTATGCCTCCTGAAATTCATATTGTTACCAGCCCCTCATTTCCTTTACCAGCCTCTCATTTCCTGAGTAAATGTATTTTTTGCTAAAATGTGCTATGAATTATGTATTTTGCCTTATTTGAACAATGTACATCAAATTCTCTCAAAATCATATCAGAATTGAGGCCCCCCAACTTTTTTTAGGTATACTTGTGATTTTTGGAAAATAGAGGGCGCTTTTCATCTTGTCTCATTGACATGTCATTAAAAGTCAATGAGCAAAGTTTCTGTGAAACAATAAAGGTCCAAAGAAAATCTTCCTTTTTCATCTCACAGGTATGTACTTTCCATTTTCTGTTATCAAATAGGGGATCTTCATATATTCAAGTTCATTTAGAGCTCATCATTTGTGTTGGGGATTGTCTGACATTTAAGGATTGAAACGGATTGAAAATGGAGTGAAAGTTGTTTCTCAGACCATGTGACAAGCACATTGTATGTGTTGCACATAGACATTGGGGACAAATAAGCACATTCCTCGAGTGACAGAAGATATTTCCTAGATTCTACATAGATAATGTTAGTAATTTCTATTCATTTAAGACCAGTGTCCCTCTCTGATTGTGGCCAAGTAGAAATGATAAAGCACATGCAGGCCTACAAGAGGTGTGAATTGATGAACGGTTATTTAGATGGATCTTGAGGGTTGGACAGCATGATGTACTTGTAAATGTGTAGTGTTTAGAGTATGGAAACAATCTGGAAATTCCAGATGAATGGACTGAATACGCACATGCACTTAGTGAGAAATGCAGAATTTGGCAGATAAGTTCAGTTGCCACATAAGAATGTGATGCATGAGAATCTATGATGAACGAAGGTGCTCGTGCTTTTTTAGTTTTCTTGAATTACAAGGACTGCTTGTTTTAAATGGATGTACATGTGTTCATGTACGTGTTCAAGATAATGTGTGTACCAGACACGCGATGGAAGTTTAAGAGTTATGCATGTTCATGTTCATGGAAATTGGGTTATCGTTGTTTCCGAGTATTTGACCAGTTATTGACGGACAATTGTCAAGTCAAAGACTCAAGTGTCGTGAGGAAATTCTTTATTCCAGTTCATAGTCATGACCAAGTAAAGAATTGTGTATTGTGAGAGCAGGCATTGGATACATGTACTTATAGGCTATTCAAGGACTAAAGTACAGTACAAGTGATGCTACTGTGTTGGGTCAAATAAATTAATTGTACCTTTTCATGATTTTCCAGTCATTATTGATAATCTGATTTGACATGTCATTAAAGGTCAATGAGCAAAGTTTCTGTGAAATAATAAAGGTCCAAAGAAAATCTTCCTTTTTCATCTCACAGCTCCGAACCTGGTAACAATATTACAAGGAATGTTCTATGGATTCCTATATAGTGACAGATTTTGCAGGATTCGGGAAGGTTCCTATTAAACCTAAGGGTTAAACACATGCTGCCGGGTGGTTTGAAAAATGCAGTGAACACATATGGGCAAATTTCAAGATTTTCAGTTTTCAAAATCTTCAAAAATTCATCATTTCAATTAACCCTAACCCTCCTCAATCCTCCAACAGGTGAAGGATTGAGGAGGGTTAGGGTTAATGGACATTTACACCCACATGAAGTACTGTCTGTTCGCCACTGTAGCCAGACAAAATCTATTGACGCCCGAGTATTTTAGCCAGGCCTGCAGCCTTGTAAAAAAAGCCCAGATTGTGCGGTGTTACATGTATATAACTTTTTTTTGTTCATGAATCTGGCTCAGTGCGCTGCTGACCTCTTTCAATAGGGGCCAGATTATCGTGCATTGGTGCTGTGTGGCTCATTGCTGCGGTGGTGGAGCGCTTTTGTCCCCGGTGGTAATCGGCTCGCACTAAATGCCCAAAACAGTGGCAGGCCTCAAATTTCATTTTTTTTTAGGGCACTGTCATTTGGCATTGGACTGGCTGAAATAAAGGGCATTAATGCCAAACATGAGGGCATTAATGCCATCCCAATTTTTTCTTATCAGTATGAAAATTTTTCAGGTGTAAAGAAAAAGTAGGATACGGACAGAGCACGCCACATTAGACCAAAAAAATGCTCGGACAAAATGTAATAACACAATCAATTTTGTTCTGCTATTACCATCTTTTGATCTGCCATATTATATAAAAGCTAGAGTTGTAACATGCAATGTCTGATGTCAAAATATACCTTTTTCCTGGTCCTACCAGAACCGCACACGCAGCCGCATTGAGCAATCCTTGTTCGGGAGCAGGCCATGAGAATTTTTTTGTTTTGTTTTTTAGTTTGCCCCTTCGGGCAGGCCGTGTCATAAATTTGCTTCTTTTCCTCCATGATTTAACTAAGGCCTACTGCATACGTGCAGTATTTTATTAGGCCAAAGAACATACATTGTGATAGGCCTACATGTAGTTGTGCTGTGCATGCAATGTGCCTCTCAAAAATTGGGTCAGTAGGTTAGAACATTTTTTTGTTTGGGGGCAATTTTGTGCTGATTGAATGGCATCAGTGGGGAGGAAAGCTTCCAAAAGTATCTCAAGAAGTGATGAACACCTGTCTTAATCTAAGTAAAAATTTTTACATATGGCAATACACAAGAAAATTTTGAAAAATTCACACAATCACGACGGCAAACCAGCCAACAATGTCCGTATATGACCTAATGCAGTAATTAGGTAATGGTGTAGGCCATCGCGTGGTAAGCGGACGTGATTCATCTACACCAGCGGGCGCTAAAATGAGCAGAACACCCTCAAATTTCTCATGAACGGAGAAAATACAGACATAAATAAAACCTCCTATCCTGCAACCATGCTGCAACATAACATCGGTGTCTTTCCGGCCTGCAGCCGGCCTTTTGCATTCACAACGCATACGGCCAATGAAGAGTGTTTATGTAGAGTACATGCAGTACATGTACAGTACAGACTGGTACTGGTTGCTACATTTGCATGATGCATTCTTTTGCATGGGTGTGGCGCGGCGGGAACCAGAGCAGCTTCGTTTTATGCATAGAGTTTTGCGCACATGTTTTCACCACTGTGACAGCTCGCAAAGAATTATGGGATGATTTGTGCAAGTGAATACATGCACGGCGGGCATGGTGTTCCAGTCGAATGTGAGCAATCAAGGAACGATGTGTATGCCGCTTTCCGCGTGCCTCGCTGAACAGGGCCAGTCGGTATGCTTGTTTAGGGCACGACGGCCAAGAGAAAAAAAGGGCACTGCCATCTTGGCAGTGAAACGCAATCACTTTTGGGAGGCACCACGGCCAAATGGGAGGGCACGACAGCCATGGCCGTCGTGGCTGTTGTGAAATTTGAGGCCTGCCGTGGTATACTGTTTCAAAACAAGGCTGGATCATCTCCACTATTGAGAGTGAAAAAATGTCGGTAATGCACGGTCTTTGTCACAAGGCCTAGCTCTTTTGTTCTGGTTTTGGGCTCCCCGGCTTTGTGTATAAAGCCTATGTGCTCGAAAATGGGTCCCCTGCAACAAGCGGTTAAGTTAAAAATTCAGTTCTTCTTGATTAGCTGTTTTTGATGTTGAAGAGCCACTTCCAGATTTTGCCCTTAATGCTAAGTTTTCAACTTTGCAAACATGTTCAACCATTCCTCCTTCTGTACAGTACTACACCGTGGCAGTTACAGTGCACAGTATTTGATAGCTGTGACAATCTTACAAACCGAGTCATAAGTAATTTGCTTTAGTCTGCGTTAGAAAGAGCAAATTGAGCTCTGAGGAAATACACATTTTGAAAAAAATATTTGTCTGTTCCTATTGCAAGATTCTTTTAAATGTCTTTAACCTTGAAATGGCTAAATGGCTCTGGTGACTTGTGACTCATTCTGTAAAGTTGGGTCACATTTGCAAGAAAAAGTAGTGAACTACTGCACCATTTTTCAACATATGTCACCAGGTCATTGCAAGCTGGCCTCCAAGAGAACCCCAACTGCGTGCAGGCCTTTCTGGCCTCGGTCTCCAACACCCTGTACCTGACGGAAGCCGGGGCGGAGAAGCTGGCCCTCAAGTCCCACAACGCCGTGCTGACGCTGGGCCACGTGGCCGTAGCGCTGAAGGACATCCCACCCACCATGGAGAGTGTGCAGCAGATCTTCCAGCAACAGTTCTGCAACCCGGCCTCCAAGCTGGATGAGGTGATCGTGGACATGCTTGGGTGCATGCTGCTGACGGGACAGGTAAGTCTGTCAATCTCCTCTGATCCCTCGGCGAGGCGAGTGTTTTAACTTGTCCAAGCTGGACCATGTGAGTTTTCAACTCTGTGATGACATTTAAAAAAGCCAGAGGAGTTGATTCTTGGCTGTTCAATGACCAATCTTGTTTTAATAATAATAATTTATTCATTTATAAAGCCCAAATTTCATATAGACATGTTTAAATGTACTGTACAATGATGACATTAAGCGTAGAATAATGAATACATTTAAACATGGTTGAGCCTATGGCATACAAGGGCTCCTCGGGCAGCTGCCAAATGACCCACATTCACCAACATCAGTAAAGAGGAGACAGTAAGAAGCAGTTACAGTTTTAGAGGTGGGAGGAAAACCCCAGAGGAATATTCTGGGTAAAACCCACGGAGTCAGGTAGGGACTGAAAACCCAATCCACATGTGGACTGGGCCAGGAATTGAACCCGGGACCACAGAGGTGGAAGGCGAGGAAAGAACTACCTTGCCAACCCGACTACCTTGCCAACCCGACTTGTTGAAACTTGGTATGTACGTACATGTATGTAAGGGAATCCATCCTAAATAGATCGGGTCATTTAGGCGGCATCGCGAAATTGACTAACTATTCCGCGCCGCGGACATCCCGCGGGATAACGGAGAGCACGCCAGTCCCTGCCAAACAAAAGACCCCTTGACAACTGGGCGCACCCGCGGACGGAACGCAATGTGCAAGGTTTAAGTAAATTACCAGTCTCATGAATACGCCCTATATTCCGCAGATTCCCAGGTCGGGAAAAAAATTGCTACTAGGCTACTTTCGGCCTGCAATAGACCATGGAAGGAATGGCTTTAATAATTTTGTACCAAACATAAACAACTAATAGCAGCAATATGTTTCTCGTCACTGCAGCGAAACAAAATTCAATCGTCAGCAAACTTGTACGAGCATGCAAAATTCTTGTTCACGCTGCCACTAGATTGCCTCAGATAGTAAAGTCGTCCGAAAACAGTCAGCGAGCGTATCCCATCAACAGCGAAACCACCAATTTTTCCCGAACAGCAGGCACGACGCGGGCGCAGAATTCAATCCCAGTTTTGTGAAGTTTGTTTTACAATTGTTACTGACATTTCAAAATATGATTTATTGTGTGATCATCTGGATTAGTACGTTTATGGTTAAATTTTAGTTCGGATTCGAACGCTTTCGTAGTTTCGTTCTTTTGCCATAAAACAATTCCATCATACATTAAAAACATGGGCACATATGTACATTCAAGTTGCCAAAGGGGCGATTTACGAATAACGGCATTTTGTTATTTGAGATTTTGGAACACCTACTAGTTAGGAATCTTGAAAATGCTATCACAATGTATACGTACAATGAAAGACAAGTTTATAGGCCACCTCGCTCACAAAATCTGGTTGCGTGTGCGCTGGTCTGCCTGGTAAAATCGGCTTCTCTCCGGGGTTGCCTCAAGATTGAGCACGAGTCCTCCTACGATCAATATGCATCCGATCAAACATCCTCTTTTACAGCTATTTAAGCATCATTGGCCTTATGTGGAACATGAAGGCGGAGCTTTTGGAGATTGACGCACATGATATTATCTGAATATACATAAGCATAATCGGATGTAGTGAGAATATATCATTGTTGAGCCGCGGAAATGCCGTACATTGCATCTTCTCTGTTAATTATTAGTGAATTCTCACCACATGTTTTTTTACAATAATCATGTGATGTGGCCCATCGTATGTCCAAACACGCACGCGTGCCGAGGTTTGCTGTGTCAAATTTGTCAAACTTGTTATCTATTTTTCGTGGTGTGTAGGCTTTTTTTATCAAGTTTGGTTTGAAAGTGCCATGTCTGATTATTTTGGTTCAGTTTTTACTGAGGAGCACGACAAGATTACGTAATCAAGCACTTTTAAAACCAGTTTTCTAGCCCCATTTTGTCTTTTACATGTTCAACCTATACTCAGCAAACAGTTGTTTATGGCAGATTTGGGCCACTGTCAAGGAAAAAGCGTGGGAAAGTCATGCAGGCGCACAGCTGTCAGGATATCAGTCTCAATTCCTGGCGTCAGTGATTAGTTTTGTTGAGCACCCTTCCAGGGTTTTGGACTTGCTCAACAGAGTGCTAACCATAAAGAGGACCCATTCTGCACGATTTGCCATTTACATGTAGCACTGGGGTCTTGGAGAAAGACTAAACGATGATCGAGGAAACCACAAAATATTTACAAAAGGCGATCAACGAGATATTGTCTTGGGTCTTGCTCCAGGTGTAGATTGGTCATTTGCAATGTCTGGACCGCCCCAACATTTTCGTGGACCAATCAAGGTGCTGATTTTGGAGCCACATCGCTTAGCAACTGTACCACCATGTCAACATTTGTTCGATTGGGTGTCTCAGTGAATGGCTTTCAAATATTTCCTGATTTCTTTAAAAAGACTGATTTATATCCAATAATGGCAAAATGATGTGAACCACAGGGCAACTATAATAAGGGGTAACAAAAGTCAAGGGACAGACCTACAGAGGAGATAAACTGCAAGTAGGATTTTTTATCTTTGGCTAGCAAAATATTGTCACGGCAGGAAGCGTGGTACCTGCGTTCGTGCCCTCTGTGTCATTTTATAAGAGCTCTGGCCGAGACGATTTGTATATGACTGGTTTTTGTTTTCATGCACACTTTGCAAAACGAACAAAAACTGATACATTTTGATCGAAGAATGCCTATTCCTGTCAATAAAATGCACGAATAATGTATCAGAACTTTTGCCATACTGTATTTGAAGGACGGACATTCTGCGTCCTGCCATCTGTATTCATGAGGTTGGTCATGTTTCATTGCATCCATTGTTGCGAAGACAGGCACACGGCCTGCCCTGCTCATTAACTTAGCTATACAAGAGCGCACACCGCCATCCAATCTGCGGATTCCCGCCCTCCTTGACAACGACGGACTGATCGGCGAGAACGCCAACAAACCGCAGATGAACGCTTAGTTGATTTCATGATATAATACACAATACTAAAGGTCATTTACAGAAAGCAAGGTCTTACAACGATCATGTCAGTTGGAAGAATTACAATTTTGGGCCAATTCATCTTGAAAAAGCAGAGAAATGTTGTTTTTTGTGGTTCTTTTTAATTGTGTTTTATGTTAAAGCAACTTGAGTACTAAAAGCTTGTTTTTTTTACTTTTTTTTGTTGTTATGTTTCTGGTTTTAGTCCGGTATCTACCTGGAAGTGATGAACATGTTTATTCAGATCAGTGTGGAGGCCGGGTCTGCTGCCTATACCCCAGACAGCTCCAATAATTCCCACAGATACAGGTAAGCTCTGTCATCAGATGAAGAAAACAAATTCATGGGGGAATGTTCAAGTTTGACTGGTTCAGTCCAAACCAAACTAGTTCCAAGTTGTCATCACAAGTTTAGAGGTCAGAGAGATTAACCATATGCTGCCGGGTTTAATTTGAAGTTGCATGATGTATACCCGGGGGGGGGGATTTTCAAGATTTTTCCATTTTCAAAATTCTTCAAAAATTCATAACTTCCTTTACTGGTCGTTTACACCCACACGAATGACTGTGGCTACTTTAATCCGACAGACAACATCTATTGATGCCCGATTATTTCAGCCAGGCCTGCTGCCTTGCAAAGAGAGCCCAGACTGTGTGGTGTTATGTAATTTTCTTTTGTTCCTGAAACTGGCCCAGTGCACTGCTTGTGTCTTTTCAAATGCAGACCAGACTAGCGTGCAGCGGTATTGTATCACTCATCCCTGGAGTGCTGGAGCACTTTTGTCCCCGATGGTAATCTGCACGTGCTGAATGCCACAAACAGTGGTATAATCGTTCAAAACAATGATGGATTTCCTCGGCTGTTAACTACTGAAAAAAATGTTGGCAATTCCTAGCAGCTTGGTCTTTTGTTCCAAGGCCCAGCTCTTTTATCCAATTTTGGGCAGCCCTGCAATGTGTATAAATCTAAGGAGTCTGGTTCCAGAAACCCCGGCACCATGTGATTAAAACAATCGAGAATGAGCTAAAACAGTGCCACACTGTGGGTCATGTTCACATGTTCTGATCCCAGCCCTCCGCCCCATCTCTTCCTAGGCATTGCTCGCTGGCAGTCATGAACGCCCTGTCCAACATAGCCGGTTCTTTGCAAGGGGACCAGGAGCAGCAGGAACTGCTGGTCCGTCTATTGGAGCTCTTCGTCCAGCTTGGTCTGGAGGGCCGGCGGGCCAGCGAGCGCTCGTCCTTTGCCATCAAGGCCTCCAGCAGCGCCGGTAACCTGGGCATTCTCATCCCCGTGTTGGCGACGGTAAGTCACGGTCTTTTACTCTTCATCACTTCGTGGTGGTAATTTTGAATCCTTTCTGGTCCACTTATTGATAACGGAAGTTGCGCATTCGTTCATTCTGGTTTATTTAAATTTTCACACTGTACCCGACGTGAAGTCATACGATGTGAAAGTTTGGTTTACAGTAAAAGAAATGGAAAAACAACCACTAATTACAATACTTGAATTACATTAGGGAATCAAAATTATTGATAAAAGACCCGTTTGAAAAGTATTTTACACACCACATAAGATAAAATAATACCAATAAATCGCTGAGAATTGCACAATATGAAAATTCAGCAATTAGTGTTTGGATCA
>NW_019091643.1:303568-320251 GCF_001949145.1 Acanthaster planci
CCACACCAACCCCAACTTCACCCACGCCTACATCCCCATCCCAAAACCATCCCCACCCTACCCCTACATCTCCACCTTACCCACCCCTACATCTCCATCCCACCCTATCCCCTACCGCACCCGTTCTTTCAAAAACCAAACCAAGTGTCATGTATTCAAGATCTTGTGAGAAACAGAACAAATTCACTTGGAGGGGACTATAACCCAAACCTCCTCAATGGATCAGATTGTGTCAAATTATAACCATTGTACAGTTGACAGTGAATTTTATTGCAATTTTAATCCCTTTAGCCGAGGACGCCAGAGAGGGAGTCTGAGCTTGTCAGCCACGCCCAGTTTCTCCTAGTCAAGTTCAACCACATCCGCAAGCAGATCAGAAAGATAGCGGACAAGTACCTGTCGAAACTCGTGGACAAGTAAGTAATAAAGTAACCACTGACCTGGTAGCACTTCTCAAAATAGGTTGATTAGCGTAGATTAACTTCTTGAATGTTAGTGTCTGTTAAGGTGGGGGAAAATTGGCTGCCGTCAAAACTTCTCGAGTAAAAATTTCATGCTTGGTTCCTGTCAACATGAGTAGTTTATTGTGTCAAAGTTTTGCAGAAAAGTGGCAATTGAAATTTAAACACCTGACCAGATCGTGTGGAAACATAGGCACCAAAATGACCACTGACGTGTCGGATGAGTCTGATTCAACAGCTCTTCGTCTTGCTCAACTCGGCTTGTCAAATTTGAGCAAAATAGCTTAAAATCAGCACAAAAATTTGTCCCAAAATAAAACACCCTTTGTATGTCTAATTTGTTAAACATTGTACTGCTGTACACTTTTAAAACGTGTGTAATTTTTCCATATAGAGGCTTTGTTTGGGAGCCATCCTGCAGGGCAGTTCTTTTGTTCCACAGGGAAACTGCCTTGTGCATACCCTGTGGAATAAAAACACCGGCCTTCAAGATAGCACCCATGCAAACCTTCTATAGACAACCGTGAAACTTGCTCTTTGCAAGTCCTCCCTACCCATTTCATCAGCTGTCTGGAATCCTACCTTCTCGTCTAGGTTTCCCCACCTGTTGTGGAACGGCAGCATCCTGTGGACCATGCTGGACATTCTCCAGCTCCTCTCTCGCTCTGTAGTCACCAACAACAAGCAGGAAGCCGACATCTTCTCGGTGCCCAACACCAACTACAAGCTGACGGTCATGGACACCAGTGACGCAAGGGAGGTAGGTTTCAACCACGTGAAGATGGTGTCAATCCACAACGATCAACGTCTGATTGAATAGCGATGTTATTTTTGGCTGAAAATATCCACACTTTAAAACCACGTAATACCACAACTGCACTCCTTGAGAAACTTGGACTTTATAAAAGGCTGACCCTTGATGGTCATTTGTTCAAGATTGGGTGACGTTTCTTACCAGGTCGTTACTTGTTGAAACTCTGAGACTGTGTCGCGGATTGGTATTGGCTAAAACTCCCCCGGATTAGTCTGAGCCCCTGTGTGTGTATATAAACTCAATGGGAGTCACTGAAGCACAGACAGGAGTACAGCAGCGATGAGATTTGTCAGGATTTCTTCATCAAACGATCTCTCTGACAATATGGAATATCATTGGCTTCGCATTAGTATGCTTTTTTGGATAAAAGTTGATATAGAGTTATAGACCACATGAAATACTAAGGGATGCCTTTTGGCCAACACAAATTTATGCATGCCGTAGACCCTACACTGATGGGGCACTCAAAATCTCTTGGGACTATTTCGTAGATATTTCCTTTCCCTCCACTTTCACCCTTGAAAAAAAATACCACCCAACATTGCATACAGAATTGGCTTAATGCGTTCAGACGCCCAGCTAGATAGTTGGGCCAGAAATCCCTGACTTCATCTGGCATGAAGTGATATAAGCAGAGGCTCGATTTCTGCCCCACAATTTAAAATTTGTGGAATTAATACAACATTTGAAAAAATTCGCCCAGCGATCCTATCCAGTTGCCTCATAGAAAGATTCCCTTTTCACGATGAGTGCAATCCGTTCTGTCCATCCCCAGAGTATCATGCGCGACTTCTCGGCGCGATGCGGTGGCATCTTCCAGGAGGCCGTCAAGTGGGCGCCCTCCGTCACACGCTCCCACATCCAGCAGTACCTCATCAACTTTGAGAACATCAACGACGGGCTGTCGCAGCGCGTCAAGCTGGAAGCCGCCACGGAGAGCGCCCTCCAGTGTGCCGGATTCAGCCAGGGGCCGATTGGCGGCGGGGTAAGTGTTGCTCGTCAAATCATCATGCTGCCGATTGTCAAATGATCTGAATAGTAGTATTGTCCAAGGGTGTCCAAGTTGCCAAGGTTTATGCTTTTATGTCGTCTTTTTTTGACAAAGTGAGGTGTTCACATGGCCCGTAGGGCCTACAGAAGATGCCAGGACACCCCTCTGGCCATTAAGCATTAGTTCATCCCCTGAGAATCAGGTAGTGCTTAATCTTTTCTGTTGTTCTGTGCTCAGTTGTCTGACAGCATGAAAGGAGATTCAAGTAACTTTGTCTCCGCCATGACACTTCGCAGCAGATTTACTGGAGAAGTAAGTTGCATATCTCTTGACCCCATTTGTGTACTTTGTAATCATTATTCATGAACTTGTTAGAGCAGTCTGTGAATCTCTCTGACCTTTGGCCTGTGACCTTTGTCTACCAGGTGTCGGGCATGCAAGCCATCTACATGCATGCCGGTCCTGGCGGGCTGAGCCTGTCCAAAGTCCTTTGTGACCAGCTGATTAAGGCTTGTCAGACGGGGAAGGAAGAATCTGTAACGAGCTGCATGTACCGGGTCTGCGCTCTGCTCATAACGTCCGAAGGTCAGTCAAGGAAAAACCAGTATCTTTATTAGTATTTTGTAACCCAGCTACAAAAATTTGCTGAAAATTCTCTCCGACCGGAGTCAGATTTTTCAAGAAAACAGTTCCAAAATGAAAAAAAAAAATTGCTGGGTGCTGAACCTTTTTGCTTTGTGCAACCAAAACGGCTAAAAAACAGCCTGCGATGTTTATTGTTTATGGCTGGTTCCCAGTTGACTTTTGCGTAATAGGAAACCTTGGTGAGCAGTGTTTTTCTGCAAAAGAGCTGCATGAAATTGTGAGGGCGCATCGTTGAAACTTTTGCCTACAATTATGGGTGGAGAACTAGCACAAGTGATGCATAGTACCTAAGACTTAGGCTTTATTTCTTTTTATGAAACAGACAATTTCCTGCTCAATGAGCCTGTGGTTTTTACTTGGAGTTCACAAAAGCACCCATGAAATAAGACATTCTTTAACGCAGGGAACTTTAACTCCAGAAATCTAGGCATTCCTTTGCCTGCGAACCCCCCTCATGTAATCCAGAGTCCCCCGCTGCATATAGAAAAACCAACAGCGCATTCTTTGTTCTTTGATTTTCTATGGGTATCTGTATCAATGTAAAAGTGAGAGTGACTGGCTTGTGCCTTCCTCAATCCTGCAAAATCTTAAAAACCTAGTAGATGGATTTTGAAGGATCTGGGAGGGTAAACATGTGTTTTGTGTGTTGGGGGATGGTGTTTATCAGTGATCTCTACATTGGATCCACTTGTAGGTCTCGAGAGGCACCTACTGCACAACTTGTGCTGGGCGGCTGGCTGTGTCTTCACCCTGCAGTCCATGGAGACTGCTGTTGCATGCTGGGAGTGGCTGCTAGCTGCTCGACCCGACCTGGAAATGCATGTACGTAGTTCATTTCTGCCTTCCTCAATCCTGCAAAATCCTCCACTGTGCAGGAAATCAATGCCACATTCTTTTTACTTCAACTGTGGAGATTCATCAAGCTTAAGTAACAGTGGCTGACTCTACCTTCCTCAGCCTTTCAAAATCCTGTTACATCTGGTGGACTTTCAAAGGTTCTAAAAAGGTTATGTTAATTGAATTTAATCAGGGATGCAGTTTCTAGAATTGCTACAAACTCACTCTCCAAAATGTCAACTCTTAACCCTAACCCTCCCTTACGCAGCAGTCCATCAGGTGAAAAAGACTGATGCCCTTGGATGTATTTGGCAATCAACAGCAGCCGAACAAACTGGTCATGTGGAGACAATGAGAGCTAGTCCCATTGAACGATGCCACTGTTGGATCTTATGGTGACTGGCAACCACATACTCCCAGGCTGTTTGGCCTCGGGGACATTTGACCAGTTGGATCTGGTTACACTGGGCAGGCAAGCCACTTCGACAAATGATGCAGTCTGAGCGTCTGGCAGGGTTTCTAGCCAAAATACCATACAGGGTCAGGGTTAATTAAAGCTTTTCTGTTCGTGTCTTTCTTGTCAACGCAGTTCATGCGGGAGATGGCAGCTGCCTGGCAGATGACGGTGGAGCGTCGGCTAGGCATGTTTGCCCCGGATCCCGACCAGCCCAGCCCCCTAGCTGCAGCCAGCGGTGAGGATGTGCCCCTCCCGAACCCACCCAATGCCACGCCCCACGACATATGGACACTGGTAAGAACTTTGATGTGTTGTAAGGTTTGTAAAAACCAGGGACCGTAGAAACCACAGTCCTGAGAGTTTCTTGGCTGGAAAATCTTACTTAGTGAATTTCTGCAAACCTCTCTCTAGCAGTATACATTGATTGACTACTTAGCTGGTAATCTGTTCTCGCTGAGCACATTATTTTCTGTGTTTAGCAAATTCTGGTTATTAGTAGCAGTGCTGTAATTGAGCACTTTTCGAGTGCTAGGTTCACTGCCAAATATTGAACGGTATCCACCTTGAGCAGAAGCACTCCCTCATTGGTTGAAAAGAGCTATGTTGGTCGGGAGTGCTCATTTTGTTGGTAGCGATGCAACCGTAACGTTTGTATTTCCTAGTCGTTTGTGAGCCGGCAAAGTTCATTTCTGACCAAAGGAGCCGTCGTTGCTAAGAAAAATAACGCCCTCTCTTGGTCCAGCCCGAGTCCGATAAAGTGGGAACAACGCTGAAGAATATGGGCATTGGACGGCAAATGTACAAAAGTCAGATTGTCCAATTAAATTGGAGGTGAAAACTACTCAAAAAATACTTGGCCAGATACTTTTTGAGTATTGCGTTTGTAAATTTGTATGAAACAACAATGGTCGGAAGTCATCATTTGTGACCCACTCTGAAAATGAGTCTTAAGTCGCCAGAGCCACTTTGAAGTAAAAAGTCCATCAGAGTAATTTTGCACAGTTGAGATCAATAGGAAACCAAAGCATTTCTCACCATGGGGTATCCACTTTTATCAGGATACCAAACTGAGTGATACATCAAAATATTAAACTCAAATTGCTCTTTCCAATACAAATGAAAACTCAAAAAGTGACCCTTGCGACTTTAGACTCATTTTCACAGAATGGGTCACATTTTAGTTAAGAAGCTTACCCTTGTGCATTCACCATCCAGTCACCGTCTCCAAGTCTGTTCACACCTGACTGGGTACTCAAAAAGTACTCGACTAAAAGCACTGCTCACTAGCTCAGTCAGATTGGATAAAAGGGGATCATTTCCAGGCTTCTGTAAATGCACAGTTTACTGACAGGCCCTTCATCAGTTTCACAAAGATTGTCAGTGGCTCCAAACTCCAGAGACAGAATACGCTTACATCCGTTAAGCAGTGGTAAATCCTTAACTACTTCCTACCTGGGCAGTTATCAATGTTGATGATGGGTTGCTGGGATATTTATCACTTCTTTCTGTTTTCAAAATTCTTTAAAAATTCCTATCTTCATTTACTGGACACTTACAATCACGTGAAGGACTGTCTGGTGGCCCCTTCAGCCTGACAGACAAAATCTATTGACGTCCAAGCCGTTTCAGCCAGGCCTGCAGCCTTGTAAAAAGAGCCTAGATTGTGCGTTGTTATATAACTTTCTTTTGTTCATGAACCTGCCACAGTGTGCTGCTGACCTCTTTTCAATCGGGGCCAGATTAGCATGCAGCGGTGCTGTGTGGCTCATTGCTGTGGTGGTAGAGCGCTTTTGTCCCTGGTGGTAATCCGCTCGCTCGAAATGCCCCAAACCGTGGTATACTGTTTCAAAACAAGGCAGGATTATCTCCACTTTTGAGAGTGAAAAAATGTCAGTAATTCCCAGCAGCCTGGTCTTTTGTTCCGGGTACGGTCTTTTGTTACAAGGCCCTGTTTCCTTTGTCCGAGTCCGGAGACCCCAGCCACCCATATAAAGCATACGTGTCTGGATCCGGAATCCCCGGCAGGAAGTGGCTAATATAGAGTTGCCATCTTGATATTTTGTCCTTTTAAAATTTGGTAATGGTGACGAGGCGAAAGGTCTACTGATGTGAGCTCTGACGTACATTACGTACCATTAGGATCTTAACGCTATCTTCCTGAACATTTGCCTTCTATAACCCTGTAAAATCCTTCATTATATCCCAGTGGAGTTTGAGGACCTTGAAAGATCTGGAGAATGGGTCATATCTGGTTTATCAGCAAAACTCTTGTCTTCAGACACTAATTTCACACCTGATTGGTTCTTCCTAAGCTTTTTTTGTCATGTTATCAATCTCTTAGTTCCTTGCTCAGCGTATTGAAAGCGTCAAGTACAGCCAGATTGGCGTGGTTGAGATCTTCACTACCATGCTGCATCGGTCCCTGTCCATGCGTGCCGGCTCCCAGCACAGCGTCCTGTGTCGTCACATCGGGGCCATCGGGCCACGATTCCGTCTGCTCTCCATCGGGCTGTCACTGCTGCAAGGGGACACGCTGTCCAATGGCACCGCCAAGAACGTACTCAGGGAGAGGCTCTACGCTGCCGTCTTTGACTATTTCAGGTAAGTCATCAACGTGCATTGAAATCCAGCCGTTGGCAATACCTGTGGGTATTTGAAATATTTGAGTGGATCCCACAAAATGAGACTTAAGGTCATATTTTAGTCAATTTGTTTCAGTAGGCATTAACAAGAACAAATTGAGTTCAGCATCTGGAAACACAAGTGAAAGTGGATCTCACATAATCTTGCTCACATTAGAACATAAAAGACTAAAAAATGGAGAGAAAGATGTATGTATCTTAGCGTTGCCTTTGTAACAACTTCAGCAAGACTTTAATTGAAAAGTAAAAATTCAGAAATGTCAAGTGCTTCATCTCGTTGAGTTGATTACTTTTTTGGTCCTCCTAGCATGCTACCCATGGTCCCAACTCAGGCTTTGCCGTTGCTAAAGGATGACATCTCGACATTGCTCAAGTTCTTCCACATGGTCCTCGCTGAGAAGAAATACCTGAAGACGCCCAACCTCTTGCCCCAAGGTGTGTACATTAACAACCGATAAGTGCTCCTGAGCTTCTTCTTGGGTGTGGAAAGAAGACTACACCGCCCTCAGTGGACCATGTGTAAAGTCGATAGACTGAGACAAAATAGTTTAAACAATTTCATAAGTCCATCACAAGCTCTCTCACAGTCCAACTTAAGTCCCCACAAGTCCTCACAAGTCCTCACAAGTCCCCACAAGTTGTCCCAAGTCTCCCACAAGTCCTCTCAAGTCTCCACATGTCCTCCCAATTCTCCCACAAGTCCTCCCAAGTCCCCACAAGTCCTCACATGTCAATCAAAGTCACCCATCCTCAACTCGAGTTGCCAGCCATTCTAATGAGCAGTGACAAAGGCATTCCTTCTTTCTCCACTGATAATACTTGTCCACATTTTGATGGATTAGATCCCAACACTACCCTCCTTATTCTGAGAGTTGAAATCATGTGTTTATAAGCACATGAATATTTTTTTCTTAATATTTCCCAGATTCTCCAGATTCCGGGACCCTGTCGGTCCTGCCAACAGACATACGCGCCAGCGTGGACATCCCCAGCCGGCAGGGTCTGCAGCTCCAGGGCTGGATGAACACCACGCCGCTGGGCACCAGCATGTCCGTCATCTCCAAGAGATCATCAGCGGCCCGGAAAGGAGGCGACATGGGCCTGAAGTACACCAAGGTGTACATGAGGAGGCGACATCTCATCTTGTCTTTACTCGTGAGTCAGCTTAGCTCACTCCTAACACTCAATCGAAGTGAACCTGTACCTTTTTGTTTACGGAAATCTTCAGATATTTAGTATTATTCTCCTTACATCCAAGAAAGTATAGGTTAAGGTTAGATTTGAAGCAGTTATAAATTTGGCATTGCTAACCTTTGGATATCTCCCAGAAATTTATAGCCAAATACTTTTAGTTTCTTCAAAATATGCTATTGTGGTGGAAACTACAGCACCTTCTCTGTACTCTAACTTTCAAGGGGCATCAAGCTCTACCTTCCTCAATCCTAGAGAATCCTCCAAAATCTTTGGGTTTGCTTGGTGGAAGTGTGATTGGCAAAAGGCTTGTAATGCTATCGGGTTGAAATAATTTCTTTTTGAAGAAGTGTGGTTCTGGCAAAGAACCGGTTCTAATCAAACCACATTTCTTCTCCAAAGAGATTGGTCCCACATAATTCACTGCAAGCCGTACTTATCATCTCATTATGGTTTTGGTGCTTACTTTTTTGGTACTTGGTCTCATTATTGGGTCTAACCTTTTAAAAATCAAATTTTTCTGTTGTAGTCCAATGAGATTGAGAGACTGTGCACCTGGTACAACCCTATGGACGCCGCCGAGCAGAAGATCCAATCGGAGGAGATCTTGGCAGGCTGGAGAGGGCAGCAGATCAACGAACGCAGCTGGCGGGAGTTTGTGCGGCTGGCCTGGGACCTGTCACCGAACCTGGCCTCCTGTCTGCCAAGCAGGTAGGCAAAATGACTTTCATAATCTGGTCTGCACTCAGTGACTTTGTTAAAGTTTAACATGGGTATTGTAAAAAAAATCCACACTCCTTGATCTGATAAAAGTCACTTTCCTGTCTGTTTTGTTTTTCAGAAAATATAAACACAAGACTGACCAGAAAACTGGGCCGAGAAAAGAAAACTCATGTATACTCAAGTACTTCCTCTGAAATGCTCTAGTCGAGATCTCATAAGACCATCAAAAAACCTCCAGTCTGAATTCACCGAATTCAAGTCACAATCAATATAAATGAAAACCAAAAGCATTCCTTTATCAGTGTTCACCCTGTTACTTGTGACTGGTCTTGTGTCTAGTCTTGTAAGGACTGCTACTGCAACACTCTATTTAAATTTTGGTTATTTCTAAATTGAAAGATTTTCCCATGGAATAATATCTGGAGTCACTGGATGAAAGTCTCTAACCACTTCCTGCCGGGGACTCCGGGATAGGAGCCGAATGGTTTATATGCGCGGCTGGGGTCTCCGAATTTTTTCTCAATTCTCGTCATTCACATAATGGAAAACTGGGTCCTTTTTGTCTGGCTCTAGACAGTGCTTATAGAAGATTGTCAAATCCAGTGCCTTCATAAAACAGATTGGAATTTAACCACTTCATGCCGGGGCATTTTTCAATGTTGATGATGCTGGGCTGGCATGACTATCATTTTTTCCGTTTTCAAATCCTTCAAAAATTCATCATTTCATTTAACGGTCATTTATAGCTGCACGAAGTAATCTTTAGGCGCTACTCTAAGTTGACAGGTGATCTTCATTGAAGCCCAAGTATTTCAGCCAGGCTTGCAGCCTTGTAAAAAGAGCCCAGATTGTGCGGTGTTATGTAACTTTCTTTTGTTCACGAACCTGGCTCATTGCACTGCTGACCTCTTTTCAATAGGGGCCAGATTAGCGTGCAGCGGTGCTGTTTGGCTTATCGCTGCGGTGGTGGAGTGCTTTTGTCCCCGGTGGTAATCCGCTCACTCTCAATGCCCCAAACCCTGGTATACCGTTCAAAACAGGGCTGGATTATCACTACTTTTGAGAGTGAAAAATGTTGATAATGCCCAGCAGCCTGGCCTTTTGTTCAGAGTACGGTCTTTTGTTACAGGGCCTATATCTTTTGTCCGAGTTTGGAGACCTTGGCCACAAAAATATAAACCATACGTCTCTGATTCCAGAGTCCCCAGCAGGAAGTGGTTAAGTACATGCCAGCTTCACTCAAAAGTAGCCAGAAATGAAGATTTGGAAATCTTTAACCATTAACTTTGGTAAAGATCTCAAAATTAGTCTTAGAAGACAGTAAGGAAGGGGAAAATTGTGAGAAGTTTTTCAGGAAGGGTCCGTCCGGTCCAGAGTTTCAAATGACAATCCTGTACATTTCATTAGAATCCATGCTTATTGGTAAAAACTTACGAAAACAAAAATACATCAAAGAGGTACTCCAACAGAAGAACATGTGATGAGCACATTTTGACCGAAGTTTGATTTTTAACCGTTAGATTCAAGAATTCGGAAGCCCTGGTTCGAGAGGTGACAAGACTGGTTCGCCTGGAACCGACCACCATGTACAACCAAGCCTACGCATTACACTACCTGGTGACAGAGCACAGCGTGGAGGCTGATGTACCAGAGGTAACTAAGTCTCTAAACAAGGCATCAACGACTAGGACCCCGCGTAAAATCCCAGTTGTAAAACTTGAGGCTCTAACTACACATGTAGACTTTGACCAGTAGCCAATTGCTTTTTCAACAGTGTGCATGTGCAATGGAGTTTAATGCACTCAAATGACCCTAGTTGGCCTATTTTGTAAAATCTTATTGTTTTTAGTACTCACATTTCACAGTTGGCTGAGAATCTTGCAGCTTATACATGGTCGCTGAAATCTTGTACAGTTATTTTCATGTGAATGGTTCCCCCTGTAATGATAAGTCAAATCAGCTATTGATAACCAGCGGTGCAACCATACCCCTCGGCCTGGTCCAAAATGGTCGACTAGGTAGACATGAACCGTCCATCATTTGGGCGGTGTTAGTTGAGCGATGGTTAACTATAGTTGTCGCTCCAACTCACCCTTGTTTGGCGTACTGAAAATGCAGGTGAAAGAGTGCTTCACACTTTACCCACATACACTTTCAAAGTGACCTTGACAACGTGAACATCGACACAAGTTGTTCTTGACTGGTGTGCTTTATCACAGTGATTCTCACATCACACTTGCGTGCTGCACCGAACCCTTGGCCTTAAAAGTGCCAGGTTGTTTGGACGTTCTCACAGTCCTCGTTCCTTACAGATCTCAGCGGTTCAGTGAAACGTTGTGTGTGAAAACCTTGTCATGAATATATATCTGAAGAGTTTTATATTCCCTGTCACTCAAGTCACCCCCATGCGTTGAGGGTTAAGGTTTGTTGGTCCCTGTCTCAGAAAAATTGGTGTCGGACAAGAGCAGTATATTCGTAGTATTGGGATCAAATGACTCGCAAGAAATCCATACAAATTCTTGACGGATGGGCCTGACGCAAAGATGAATTGCAGTATTGAATACAAGAGAAATAAGGCAGTCAGTTACCGACTCCTCTTTCAATTGTCCTCCAGCTGAGCTACGCATTGTGCTGGGCACCGGTGGCACCCGTGGTGGCGCTCTCGTATTTCTCCAACCAGTACGCGCCGCACCCAATCACGGCGCAGTACGCCACCAAGGTGCTGCAGTTCTACCCGCCGGAGGCATTGCTGTTCTACGTCCCTCAGCTAGTCCAGGCGATCAGATACGACACGGTTAGTTGACTATTATTCGGGTTTTTAAAGATTTCGGGTTCAAATGAGGCCATTTTGTTTCCAAGATGCAAGATGTGTCATAGTTATGTTTTCTGGTGTTAAACTGTAGATTTTTACCTTTGGAACTAAAATGATTGGTTGCTGCTCTGGTAATGGTCCAGTTGCATGGTAGCCATCTTAGAGGGCAGTGCACTGCCTGTGCTGAAATGAGCAAACAATTTGTAATTCACTGGAAAACCAAACAGTTGTCCTAGAGAGCTGCCACGTGTCAGGCCTGCCTCACTGTTACTTTAAGTATGCTAACTTGGGTTCCATTCGAACTTGGGCCAATTTTTTTATTGGGTTTGCCATCTCTTCTGTACTATTCAATCTCTTGCACTTCTGTTCCAATTGCATGACTGTCCTGATATGAGCATGCCCATGTGACCATCCCTGACCAATTAGTTTCCGGCATTCTTTCAACCAATTAACATGTCAACATTCCACTCTCGTATGGTTCCCTCAGTTTGGCTATGTGACGGAGCTAATCACTATCCTGGCCCAGAAATCACAGCTGCTGTCCCACCAACTCATTTGGAACATGAAAACTAACATCTTCACGGATGAAGACGGAAAGAACCGAGACGGTAAGGCTTGGGACTGACAATTTAAAACTGCTTCCGCAAAGTGCTTTTCTTTCACAGTTAACCTTGATGGTTTTTTTTTTAGAGTTCGTGCAATATCAGCCAATTCATCAAACGAGAAAATATTTCTTGCACTGTTGCTAGTTCCTTGATTCAGGAATTTCGTTGGATTTAGTCTTGGAACTTTTTCGTTGGTTCTGTGCGTTTTCGCTTTTTGTGTTTCGAAGTCAATGGTCACTATACGCCTACCACGGCACTGTTTAATCAGACATTCAGTGGACGGCCGATGCATTTTTTCTGGTGAACTTTGCAAGATAACACTGACGTGACACTAACTCTTACCAGTTCATACTCAAATACAAATGGGTTATTCTATAAATTAGGAGTCCAATTGTTTTCTGTCCCTGTCACGTCTGACTTAAGATTTTGTAAATTCAGAACACATTCTCAGTTTTCCGAGAGTGATGAATTGATAAAAATAAACAGAAATTGCTTGAAATCAATTCCAGTGATATTTCCCTGTCAAGTTAAACAGGTCAGGTGTAACAGGGACATAAAATGTCACAAGTTTGGATGTCAAATTCATAGAATGGCCCAAATGTCAATTCTGACATTGTGCAGATGGGAAGAAAATGACATGGCACATGCAGAGTCTCAAAACCGTAGGCAAGCAACCAGTTTTTTCTTTTTAAGGTAGCAAACTACTGAATTAGGGGCAAGGCGAAGTTTGGTAGCTGTCATCTCATCATGACCAATCTGGCTCACAGGTCGTTGTTTATCATTCTCCTTGCAGCCGAAATCGCCGACCACCTGGAAGCGATCATGGAAACCATCTTCAGCAATCTCTCAGGACCAGCTAAGGCCTTCTACGAGAGGGAATTTGACTTCTTTGGCAAGATCACAGCAATCTCGGGTGAAATCCGGTAAAACGCCTCAAAACTCAGTTCCCTACTCCGTCAGTTCTGTTTTTCTTTTCCAAGAAATTTAACCTTATAACCACTTGCCGATGGTATTATTCCATTATGAATTTGTCCCGGACATGATAATATTTTCAGCTAAAAATACTGACTTTTTAAAACAAGATGCCAGAACCACTGTGCATTACATAGTTGGATTTACAAATGCTGACACTTGAGGTCATTTTTTTTTCAAGATTTGTCTGACATTCCTTACCGGATGTTCGTGTTTCTTTAAGCTCTGAGACACTGGCCGTGACCCACGGCCGCTTGAGGGCTCCACACACACTCTACCTCAATGGACGAGTTGGAGTCTCTGTGTGTATACAAACACAATGGAAATTCACTCAAACCTTGGGACGAGTATAGAGGTCACTGGGTATTGCATCGGCACGCAGAATTTCACCAGAATGAGTACAAGCATCCTTGGTGCTACGACACAGAAAATCCCAGCAAGTTTGCACATCTTCCAGCTTAAAGCCGTTAACAGTGCAGTTTTTTCTTTTCAGACCATTTCCCAAGGGTGAGGAACGCAAGGCTGCTTGCCTGAAGGCCCTGAGCCAAATCCAACTCCAGCCTGGTTGCTACCTGCCCAGCAGTCCCGAGGCTATCGTCATGGAGATAGACTACAAATCAGGCACGCCCATGCAGAGGTAAAAACAGCACCAGCATCAAGTATCTAGGAAAACTCCTTTTCTGTTTGAATCAACTCCTCACAAATCTCTTTGATTGAACGAGCTCTCAAGTTACAAGACACTCTCAAGTATGGTCCAATTTTTTGGGCAACCACGTTTAAAAAAACCGTTTTATCTCAGTTTTTTAATCTTTTTAAAACTTGTGGTAGAATGGCCACCCAAAATGTCATAAATGGGAAATTTGGTTATTCTTGGTTTAAGCATATGCTGCCAGGTTTAATTTGAAGTTGTATGAGGTTTACCCCGGAGATTTTCCATTATCAAAATTCTTCAAAATTCATCACTTCATTTTACTGGTCGTTTATACCCACACGAAGGACTGTCTGGTGGTTACTCCAATCTGACTTTATTTCAGCCAGGCCTGCCCCCTTGTAAAGAGAGCCCAGATTGTGCGGTGTTAGGTAATTTTCTTTTGTTCCTGAAACTGGCCCAGTGCGCTGCTGGCGTCTTTTCAAATGCGGACCAGATTAGCGTGCAGCGGTATTGTATCGCTCATCACTGGAGTGCTGGAGCACTTTTGTCCCCGGTGGTAATCTGCATGTGCTAAATGCCACAAACAGTGGTATAACCATTCAAAACAATGATGGATTTCCTCCTCTATTGACAACTGAAAAAATGTTGGCAATTCCCAGCAGCAAGGTCTTTTGTTCGGAGTACAGTCTTTTGTTACAAGGCCCAGCTCTTTGTCCGATTTCGGGCTCCCCGGCTATGTGTATAAACCCAAGGAGTCCGGTTCCGGAAACCCCTGCAGCAAGTGGTTAGATATGATAGAATTCAAGTAGAAGATTCTGGAGAAATACTTTTGAATCTCTCCAAAAAACTCCAACAAACTACCAGTGGTAAGAAAATTGAGGCGAACCTTGCGGCTGTCATTTGAAGCATTGAATTTTGTGGTCGTTCATGCTAACTTTTAGCAAAAGGTTCCCGTCTGCACTGCAGAAACATGTTTCTTGAAAAAGGAATGATTAAAAAGTTCTGATGTAATACTTCTTATATTTAACCAAATAGTGTGCAGAAGAAAAATTACTTGGATTACGTGTTGAGACAATGTCTCGGAGTACATGGTGTCTATGGATATCCCCTCAGTTGAGCACGCTTTTCCTTGAAATTATTTTCCATTTGGAGATATTTCTGAATGGTCTTGTTTGTTTCTGGTTTTTCGTTTTTGCTTCAGTGCCGCCAAAGCGCCATTCCTTGCCAAGTTCAAAGTCAAGAAGTGCGGCGTGCATGACCTGGAAGGCATTGGACTGAGAGGGGGAGATCCGAAGGAGGAAGAGGACCACGCCAGGAAGCCGCTCAGCTGGGAAGCCTGCATCTTCAAAGTGGGGGACGACGTCAGACAGGTGAGCAGATGGGGTGGGGGAAGATTTGGCTTCAGGGTCAAAAAGGGATGGGACGGCGATGACCTCACCACGGGGCCACAAATTGTGCTCTGCCAAAGCGGGAGATAGTTTTATGAGACTCGAACTGGTCAGGCGACTCCAGCCATCTCAATGGCTGAAGTTTGTGTCCTCAAAGTGAAAGATGTCGTACATAATTACAGACAGGGTCGGGGAGGGATTGAAGATGACGTTATGGAGAGGGGAATACAGAATACGGCTGTGTCACAAAAGTGCGCCACCAAGAGTTTGCAATGCGTTAGCCAATCACAGTGTGCAAAATTTGTCGACCCAGTGCGCGTTTGGAAAGGGTCGACAAATTTCGGGCGTTGTGATTGGCCAACGTGCTGCACACTCTTGATGGCGTGCTATTGTGAATCGCCCATATTGAAGTGGCTGCGTTGATAAAAGAATACCTCAATCATACTATTTTCTAGACAAATTTACCTTGTTTGGTCTATACGATGCTGAAGCCCAAGCTATTGTACTAGTTTTAGGTGTGCACCATTAGAATTAGTCATAGCAGGTGGACTATTGAAGTATGTAAAAGCTGTATATTTGGCATTTCCCCTCTTCAGGACATGTTGGCGCTGCAGGTCATCGGTCTATTCAAGAACATCTTCCGTCAAGTTGGCTTGGATCTCTACTTGTTTCCCTACAGGGTAGTGGCGACGTCGCCAGGGGTGAGGGCAAACTCACATCACTAGAACAAGCCCTCAGGTTTAACCCTAACCCCCTAGGCCCTTTTTGCAAGGGACCCTCAATCCTCCCAAATTTCTTGAAATGTTATACTTGGAGGTGTGCCTACTGCCTCAGTCCTTCAAAATCTTCCGGCAATTCCTGTCTTTTTGTTGAGGCATTGCGAATGGCATTCTTGAGCAGTGCGGTTGATTCAAAAGTAATATCGGGTTGAATTCATGCGTGACTGAGCAAGAACAACACAAGGTCTAACCCACGACCTTCACTCATGGCATCCTTTGCAATCAACCGTGCACTTTTGCCGTTTACCCTCCATCCTCCAAAACTGCCCAAAGGATTTAAGGATCGAGGAGGGTTAGGGTTAACTTGTAATTTACTTGTTTATTTTTTTAATGCATGGATTGGTTTTTTTTTAGCTGAAATGCTATAGGGAAGTGATTTCTCAGGGTCATTTTCCAGATTTCAGGATTCTCAACCCTGAATCGGTGGATTTTTAGAGGTTGAATCATTGAGGTCTCTCTACTTTTATGCACTTTGTAAAAAAAAGTTTAAAAATGAAACAAACCGAGTGCAAGATTGACAAATTGTAGCCAGAAACTCATTCTTTGTTAACTGTTAAAAGTGCTGAAAAAGCCCATGGTTTTGTCCTTGTCACAACCGCCCTGCTGGATAGATTTTGGATTTTGCATCATCCTCAAATTTGACTCCCCTTGCCTTCCTCGGTCAGGTACTGGTTTTGAATAAACGTGGATAAAACTGTCACCGTAAGAAACCTC
>NW_019091643.1:320395-333877 GCF_001949145.1 Acanthaster planci
AAAAAAAAAAGACCGGAGACTAAAATACAAAATCTTGATATATGCCAAGCCTGGGGTGTAATGGGCATTAGGCACACAACCTAGGATTTCCTCCACGTTGTCTGTTAGTCTTTTGGGTTGATGAGATGTTTGTCTGCCTGTGTTTCAGTGCGGCGTGATCCAGTGCGTGCCTGACACAAAGTCGCGCGACCAGCTGGGCCGGCAGACAGACATCGGCATGTATGAGTACTTCCTTACAAAGTACGGTGACACGACCACCCCGGCCTTCCAGAAGGCGCGGCGGAACTTCATCCAGAGCATGGCCGCCTACAGCCTGGTCGGGTTCCTGCTGCAGATCAAGGACCGACACAACGGCAACATCATGCTGGACAGCGTCGGCCACATTGTCCACATAGGTGAGTAGATGGGGGACCGGACCATTTCTGAAGACGGGGAACCAGACCATTTCTGAAAACTGGGCAGTCGTCTGTGCTTTTGGCTTCATAACTGGCCTGGAAAACATTTTAATTAGAAGCCGAAGTATTTGCTGTGCATTGAGAAATGGCTACTCACCATTTTGGGATGTAAATTTTTTGTTACTCTTCACAGTTTGCATTCAAGGAATTAGGCCTTTTCATTATGAATCTATCATTCTATGACCGTTTTCCAATACTCAACTTCATCTCCGTCTCAGGCTTCATGTAGGAAAGCAATCCCCGATTGTGGGCCTGAAGCGTTTAACTTAAATTGAAGTACTGTAATGTCTCTTTTGCATCTTACTTGATGTTCTGTGCCACTAGCAGACTTACTATTGCACTTACAACCTCAAAGTCAGGAAGTAAAAAAAAACAGTTGAAGCCTGCGATAGAGCCCAAGTCGAGTATTGGAAAATGACCTATCTACTAATTAAGTGACAAGATTTATTTAGAACCCGTATTTGCAGGTCATAAAAAAGAAAACCTCTATTAGCAGTGAGGTGTTACTTTTCTTTGTCTGATTTTCTCTGTTGCCGGTGGGGGGATGAAAAGTCTAACCGAGTGAATAAATAAGCAAGATTCGAAAGTCTTAAAAGATCTCTCTTTAGGCCAGGACCGCTCACTCCAAAATTTTTTCTCTTCCCATCAGATTTTGGCTTCATGTTCGAGAGCTCGCCCGGCGGCAACATGGGCTGGGAGCCCGACATCAAGCTAACAGAAGAGATGGTCATGATTATGGGTGGCCGAATGGACGCCCCGCCCTTTAAGTGGTTCATGGAGCTGTGCGTCCAGGCGTACCTCGCCGTCCGGCCCTACCAGGAAGCCATTGTTTCACTGGTCGCTCTGATGCTGGATACCGGTTTGCCATGCTTCAGAGGACAGACAATCAAGCTGCTCCGGTGAGCCTCGAGAATTTTCACTGGTTCCCTGTAAAATTTATTTTGTTCACGTGTGTGCACTGTGTTGTAACAAGTCTTAGAATTGCTGTTCCCTGGTTTTCCATTGATGCGAATATCTTTGGTGTCGGTTTCAGGAGTCGGTTTTGTCCAACCCAAACAGAGCGGGAAGCAGCCAACTACATGCTGAAAGTTATCAGAGACTCCTGTCTGAGCACAAGGTATGTCCATAAGACTTTCAGAGAAACCCTGCGTAAGCCCTGAAGATTTCTGCCTCAACCTTAGCCAAAACCTAAAGACCTTGGTCACCGTCCCTGGTAAATCCTCAAGACTTCAGTCGCAACCCCATTAGGTCCCTAGACTTCCATCATATCTCTACTAAGTCCTTGAGATATCTCTCATATCCTTTGGTAAGTGTTTGAGACTTCTTCCCCAATGCTAGTAAGTCGTTAAGTCTTCTATCACAACCTAAGGTTAGTCCTTAAGAATTCTGTCTTAACCCGAAGTAAGTCTTGAGTCTTGTCCCAGATGCATCAGTAAGACTCCTGTTCACATTGTGTTAAGTCCTCAGGACCAGGGGCATAGCCATCGAGGGGGGCCTGGGGGACACGTCCCCCCCCCACAAATTCCTGGTGCCCCCCACGCTTAAAAAAACACGGACGAATGAATACTGAACAAACTTACAAAAAACGTGCCCCAAAAAACCGCATTTCTGAAAGCTGGTGCCCCCCATAAGATGCTGGTGCCCCCTTGTGGCCCCCCCTTTAGTAAAATCCTAGCTACACCACTGCTCATGGTCCCTCTCTGAGTCCAAGGTGAGTCTTAAAAGCTGTAAATTAGGTCTCCCCGAGTCCAGTCACAAAGAATGCCCGCGGCGGAGTTGATTGGAATAGCTTGTGACTTTGCTTAAGACTGTACGGTATGTGGAGGACTTATGGGGACTTGCGATGGAGTCAATCACAGTGCAGTCCTACTAGTTAAAGGCCTGGAAAATAAATTTAAGATAATCGATTAGAAAGAAATGGATAAACAGACAGGATAATGAGAGTGTGGACGTCATGTCACTTGTTTGTAAAAAAACATTACATAGTCTTTGGCGAAATTTTCTTTGCCTGCAGGACACGGACTTATGACATGATTCAGTACTACCAGAACCAGATACCGTACTAAGACGAAGTATGCCGGGTGTGGAGGCCAGGGTTACCTTTCCAGGTTAGTACAGTAAAACACTACGGGGACCAGTCTATCCGCCATGAGCAGAAGCACCCCCTCATCTGTTGGAAAGAGCCATGTTGGTGGGGAGTGTTAATTTTTCCGGTAGCGACGTGACCGTAACACGTGCATTTTATAGTCGTTTGTTAACCAGCAACGTGCAGTTCCCAGCCAAGGAGGCTCCATTGCTGGGAAAATTGTGCCCTCTCTTGGTCCTGCCCAGAGCTTATAAACTATAGTTGCACATCACTCGGCTCCTTTCTCCAATCATGGTTGTCTCTTCAAGTTTGGCATTGATTTTTGTTCCCGAAATCACTTGCAGTCCTTAAATGTATGGATCTGATGGAACGGCTCCAGTCTTTGGTTTTTATGTTTGGTTAGATGACTCTTTTGAGGAAAATTACCCATTTGTGTCACAGTTTCTAAAATTACGGACCGTTTGTGACCCGCTCCAGGAAAAGGTGACATAAGTTGCCCCCCCCCAAAAAAAATCCAGTTATATACATGACTGGAAAGACCACATTGTAAGCTTTCATTTGGTATATGATACAGCTCCGTAGCCTTTCCCCTTCCAGAGTTATGACACATTTACATATTAATCAGTTCCAGGCAATTGAAATTGCAAAACTGAGAAAACAGGCTTTGAAATATCTGGCTCCGATGTGGGTTGTAGGCATTTAAATCTTACTTAGCAACCAACATGCTCTTGTGTTACAACCACCTTCAAAATTCGCACAAGGACTAAGGAATTAGTATTTTCAATGATTTTGTCTGGGAAAAAAGGAATTTTTGAATCCAACGTCGAGCGGGTCATTGCTCATAGTTGCATGGTGCGACTTACATCACGTTTTCCTGGAGCGGGTCACATTTATGAAAACTGAGACCCATCTGAGGTTTCAAAAATGGTTCTGGAACTGAAACTTGAGAAAGTGAAGGCAATGTTATTTTTCTCTCGTTCCCTCAGAAACAAAAACCCGCTGTCTGCCTCCCTTCCAAAGTAGACCCGCGCCAATTGAAGTTCGTAGACCAAAAGTTTTTGCCGTTCCACTTTGACAATGTCAGGCCAGTACATACACAGCAGATGTGAGTAGACTATGTCGTCAACCTTCACCAATTTTTGTTAGTTGCAATATGCACGTGTAAAAAGGTGTAATGACTCTGAAGTTAATTTTTATTTCTGCATAAAAAGAGTATTTTAAATTGTTATATTTCGTCATGGTATGTTTACATCATGTTATTGGAAAGGAGAGTCTATGAAGTTATAAAATTGAATATTTAAAAAAAATTGTGACTGTATAATCTCAAAGATACATTTTGGGCTCAAGTTGTGGAATAAGTGCAGAATGCATCAAGAGATATTTCTTTTAAAAGTTTTTCAATAGGCAAAGATTTAATAGGAAGACTAAAAACAGATGTCTGCATCATTTTATTAAAGAATTTTGCCCACTATTGGCCATGCTTCTGTTAGGTTTTTCAATTGATGTGCGTCTGCTATGGATATTAAAGAACGCCCTCAACATTTTGGAAATCAATAAGGATTTATTTACAATCCAGTTCAGTGCTGACAGGTACTTTGTTTTTAATCAGAGCTTTATTGTAATCCGAGAATCTTCCGTATGCTTAAAATCCACTTCAAAGTTTCTGTTGCAAATATGCTGCCGTAAACATGTATTTCATTAAGATAGCTTTCTAGAAATCTGAGATATTTCGAGATTTTAACTTGACATCCAAGCAACCCCTCACAGCTAACTTGGATGGCATCACGTGGATGTAACATTGGAATTAAGGAAAAATTTGACTCTCTCAAGTTATTTCAGATTGAGAAATGATTAATTTTCTTTCTGTGGAATTCAAATCATTTATCATACTATGCGTCAAGAATTATGTGAATAGTTTGTACATGGACCTGCTACTCAAAAACTTATGCATGTAAATAACTGTTGAAGATACCTGCAATATATTCTCTGTACCATTGGAATAATATTGAAGATATAGAAGTGAACTATCTAGGTTTTGCCAATGCAATTATGCAGCATTTTATCAAAGTTTAAAGAATTTACTTGTTGAGGTAAAATGGTCTTATTGAAATAAGTACGTCATTTCCACTTCGTTCACACGCATTGTACGGTTCAGTTGTAAAATTTGTGTAAAGTTGCCATATTTAATTTCTTTAAAAATCTGATTTAAGTTTGGGTAGGTTTTGAAGCTCCATTATTACAGATATTTCCTTTAAACTGAACGACAAGAGAGCTCTACCCCATTTCAAAAGTTCATTAGGGCCAGATGTTTTGTTAAAGCAAATATCAGTCCGTTTTCTGGCATGTTTGACGCTAATGTTGTGACTGCACCTACACAATGTTGCATACTTTGTTCTAAAATGGTAGTGCCGTTTCAAAATTGAAAACAGCTGCCAAAGATTTGTTCTACAAAACTGTGTGGTTTTCCCTTTTGTTTGGGGTTTCAGTTGTTAATGTAAGAGTGTCTTGGTGTTTAGCAGATCTATAAAGGGAGTAGAACTTGAGGAACTGAAGGCATTTAAGAGGAAATGTATAGTACTTGTCGTAACATGAGGTCTAGCACAGATCTAGCTAAGGTTGGACGTCGTCTACATTGCATTGCCACCAACGTCCTCAAACAGATAGTGTTTTTTTGTTTTCTCAAATTGTTATCGGGTGAAGACAGCTCAAGTTTCGTCCACAAGTGCCTTGTATCCCAAATACCATAAATGCTGTGTTGAAATTACTAAATACGCCCATGGACAACGAATTCGCAAAAAGTGACGGAAAGCATGGAGTTTTGCAAAATTTCCTGCAAAATACGTTGTCCGCAGGCATATTTAGTAATTTCAACACAGCATTTATGGAATTTGGGATACAAGACACTTGCAAATGACATTAAGGAGCTGTCTGTAAAAATTTGAGAAAAGAACATTGAAAAAATCTCGCATTGTGGGAGGACTTTTATACTCTGGACATCAGTCGTAGTGTAAGGAAGACAACGTCCAACCTGGGCTAGCACAGATCTGTGTTTGCTTAAGTTGACCACAGTGTCCATGGTTGACATAATAATCTAAGAAATGATACACACTTAACTCAGTCTCCTTGAGTTTTCCTTTTTGTTCATTTAGAATTACGTACCGGTAACTGTTGGTGCTATGTACTGCAGAGTTTGTGTAGTTTGTTTCCAATTTGCAGACCTGCCAATTTCATGGATGTTTACATTGGGTTAGGGCTCAGGAAAATATTTGATACCATGGCTGGAAAATTACCTTCCAAAACTATGCTATTTAGCGTCAACAAGCGTCACCAAGTAATCCAAGCAGTTTTTTTTAATTTACAATATTAACTAGGCTCCTACATATCTTATTCAATATATCTATCTGACATGATATTTGAGTGTTGACATTTGAGTAACAAAGTCGGGTCTCCGAGGCAGCTCGACCGGCTGCCATCTTGTTTTCTTGTGGATGGCAAAGTACAGGATGGCGGCCACCATACATTGTGAAAAAATTGTTTTTTTTTGTGTGAATATGGAAGCAAAGTCGATGCTTCTCTTACACAGTGCAAAGTCTTAGAGTCCCCAAAATAATGATAAAACCACTTTTAAATCTTCAGAGGTAATTTTCAAGTTGTTGACACTTGTTGATGCTAAATAGCATGCATTTGCCACTTTTTGAGCCAGTGGTTGTGTGGGAGGAGCCGTAATTTTAGGAGTCGGACAAAGTTTGTGTAGTTGAGACCGTCATAAGACCAGACACAAGTTTACAAGACCAGTCACAATTTACTGGGTGAACAGTGACAAACGAATGCAGCTTTTGTTGCCGTTCATTTTGGTAGCTTGTGACTCAACTTCACCAGGGTCATGTTGGGTCCTGTAATGGTCTTAAAGGATCGTTATGACAACACTTTAGAGACAAAAAAGCTACTAGTTGTCAGGAATATATGTTTCTGTCATCAGCTAACATGTGTTTTGTAAAGTCTAATTACTACCAATGTAATGCCAAAGCTCCAGAGTATGTCTATTTTAATAGAAATCTTGTGATAATTACATAAGGATTGGAGACTACTTGTGCAATAGTGCAGTGGTTTGAGAGCTCTTGCTCATATGCATGGCTAGTTTGAAATAAACTGTGATGGCCTTGGGATTTTATTCTCTATGCAGAGTGTCGATTTTGGGGGTTTTTTGGTCGTTTTAGCAGATTGTCTTTCAGGATGTCAGTGTGTTTGCCAACAGGTACGATTGACAGAAAGATCGACGGAGTTATATGGAGTTTAAAAAAAAAAAAAGAGAGATTAACTTAAGTTTGCGAACATGAGTAGGCTTTATGCTAAACGGGTCATTCGCTGACTTTTATTTCCACATGTACCCTGTGAAGTCTCAAGATAGTTGGCACTGCACCGCATGTTCAGATTGATTAGTCTTAATGTAATAAAGACTGGCATACCACCTGGGCTAAGTAAAAACCGGCTTTATGATGGAAACGGAAGCTTTTTTAAAACAACTACATGTAACTATTTGAGGATGGGCTCCCAGGCGCCAATATATCTTGCTATAATTCAATGCAGACATCTGATTGTTGTAGACCATGCAAGGAAACCCAACTAAACATTTGGGACAAAGTTCAAAGACCACCGCCAAGCCCCATACAACAGAGAGCATTTGGCTGCTTTCTCATCTAAAATGAGACCATAGAGATCCCAAGTAGAACTGGAGGGGACGTGGCATAAGACATAAATTTAACGCAATGACTTGGAACCTCGTGGAAGCTTATGCATGCATGTGAAACACACACAAGTGCACTGAGATATGACTCGCTTCATGTGCGCAGAGCACATAAGTGCGTGCTCGTTTTTAACTTACAAGTCAGTGTAGCCGAACACAATATCACTCTGTTCTAGGGCCAAATTTGTGCAACGTAAAAGAATTGGCCTGTCAACTCTAGCTTTTACTGTGATCTCCTTCAATAATTGGAAAAAAAAATGGAAGTATGCACAGAATTTCAGTCGGGAGATGACATGGATTAGAAATAGAAGACAGTATGGCAAGTGATGATGAGCATGGTTCAAATAACTTCAGCTTTGATCGGTAACAAAGCAAATTATTTTATGGTATCTCTCAACCTGCTCCTGGTTTTTAAAAATTAGTTACTATTTACCTAAACTCAGGCCACGGGTTACACAGAAATTTGTAATAAAAGCAGGTTAAATTTGGGGCAACGTTAATTCAATCCAAGAGGATAAAAACATGGTAAGATAAGATTTAATGAAACAAATTGACAGTTTGAGTCAGCGACATTACTGAGAATTTATTCATTGCACTCGACACCAGATTTAACTCCACTGAATACTTGAAAATTTTCACAAACTAAATTATATCAAAATAAACACCTTCCATTAATCATCTGACTCTTGCAACACTTTCAAGCAAAGGGCAAAGATTATGACCGTCAAGAACACAAGGCTCCTTTTCCAAAATTACAGATTTCCATCCTCAAAACTACTACGACAAGAAATCTTTAAGTACTGAAGTTCACTTCCTTGAAAACAAAGTATAGTGTCTGCTCTTTTGACATCATCACCAAAAGGTGCTATTTTTTCAAACTTTGTCATAAGTTGTAGGCAAATGAGAGTGGTTTATAGGAGCAAAGTTGCTCATAGAAAAGTCACAAGCCAAACTGTACTGCCTGCTGACCTTTTGAACGCTGCATTGAACTTTGTAACATTGAAACAATCATGAGGTGGCTCTATAAATTTAAACAGTGATTCAAAAATTATGAAAACTGAGCACTTGGACATGAATGGGGGAAATTCACAAATGGAAAGAACGTGATTTTGCTTTAGAAATCTTCCACAACTGCAAGCCCTTTTGAAGCAAATGTAATTCTTGTTTTCTTTACCAAATCATTTGCTAAAAAGTAAACAGAAGGTAAGAAATGATCATAAAATTCCTCACGAGATTTCTCGTTGCAAATACAAAAGCTTTCAGTTTTCAGGACAGCTTGAGGTTGAAAACATCCTGAATTTAAATGTCATCTGGTTTGATCATGTAAGAGAATTTCATAACTACCTCAAAATTTAGTCAGAGAATGCACCTTCCAATTACAGGAAATAATCACAAAATTATCACACTTTTAAAATATTACTTCTAGCTTGTGTCATTTTGAAATTTCCCAAATTTACAATGTAATTTTGTTTGAAAGTTTCAAAGAGCTCTTCTTGAGGGAGTGCCCTCCTTGATGTAAGTTTCTTAGATTTTTTCTTCAAAATTTTCAGCTTCACGGTCAAAGCCAATGCTTTTAAAAAAACATTGTTACTAATTTAATTTTAGGAATAAAGTATGTAGGAGTGCATTGAAGCTGGTGTACCAAAAAAGTCAGAGGACAGTTGTGGTAATGTGATCAGGGAGATCTGTTTGAAGACCATTCAGTCTCAGGGCAGAGTTTTCAAGGACTGAAACTGCCAACCTCCAATCAAATCTTTTAATAGGTTTTTGTGCGGCATTTTTTGACAGTCTTGAATAATTCCGGTCAAGCTGCCTTGTGTACCTCGAAGTAGATGTCATTACTTGATGTGTGTTGCCATGCAGATGTCATCAGTGTGTTCATCATCCAGCATATGCTCCACCCACTCCACAACATCCATGACCTTTCCTTGGTTGGTGCCCCTGGACATACCAAATACCAAGAAATACAAAAAGGACAATTCACTACTACAATTTGGAACTTTTACAAGTTACTTTTTAATTGATGGGGGCTCTAAACTCCCGCCAGATATTAAACTTTCTCATTCACTTTTTCCCCTTGTTTCTAAAAAGGAGGCAACTTTTTGGCCATGACACTTTCGTCCAAGATAGACTGGATTTTCTTCAATATTTTCAAGCAGTTAGCAAGACATTGCTGGAGAAAAGTGCCTCCAAGAATTCACCTCCCAATCCAAGACAGACACTAAGGGCAAAAGGGCTGGGAGGCCAGTCTTTCTTTTCACACGGCCTAAAACTCCTTATTTACACTTGAGCAATACATAAACGCTCATACCGCTAAATCCAATCTCCACGAGGTACTGTCTGAGGTTCTCTTGCTCCCTGAATGCTTCCAGGGCGAAGTCCAGGGGGAACGCTGGCCTTGGTGTTGCCATGGTAATCAAACACCTCATCAGTCTGTGAATATATCTGGCCTCTGGGTGCTTCACCCAACAAGAGAGACTCCAAGCCAACAGTCTTCTAGTCTGCCATAACCTTCCAAAACCAAACAAAAGAACATCTTACACATTTGCAGAAAAAATGCACCCGTCTGATTGGATAGATACTGATAAAGAACTTTGTTTGAAAAGACGTACATTGGGATCTTTATCCGTTGCCTTTTTAACAAGTTGTTAAAATTTTGATACTTCAATTTTACAAATGTAAAATTGCTTTTCCAATAAAAAATGGTGGTATTTTGGTGTGCACAATGATCAAATGATTTGGTAGACACTGCCCTTGCAAAACAAGTCGAATGGAGAAGTGGAATTTTTTTTGGTTTTTGCGCTCGCATGACAGGTGCAAGCGTACTGTATGCTCTAGAAGAAGTTACATTTTTTATTACGTAATCATCCAATGAATATATAGCCAAGAGTGGGCTTTCAGCCCATTCTCGGTCAAGCAGTCGAACCTCGCCATTACACGATTCTTATTGGTCTTTACACCTTACACATCCTTTTACGATACGAGAACATGCCTCAAGAGGAGAATCCCTCGCTTTCGCAAGCTACTGAAGGAAACCAAGAAATCTTGCGAGCCATCCAGTCTCGTTAGACTCACCAGTCAAAGCTGCTTGCAAAAAGTAGAGACTCCCGGCGGACGTCCCGGTTCTCAAGAGAGAAGGGAACCAGCAGCAACATAAACAACTGTGGAAAGATCCTTGCTCTCGTCCAAAGTGCACTCCATAGCATTGAAGCACTTGATACAGAGGAAGCCGTCAACAAAATCAAGGAACGCCAGAGGCAGATATGCATCGCCGACCGGTCAGAGCTAGGCTGCGGCGTGGTCAAAGAATATGTCGCTGACGACTTGGCCTCTGATAAAGAGCAAATAAAAAAAGCACAGAAAGCCGCTGCTGCCCAGAAACCGGCCCCAAAGAAGCGACTCAACAGCGCTAAGACACCGAGCACCACTCCAAGGCTATTGCCGTCTTTTGCTCTTGCCCTTATCTGCGGCAGCCAATTTTTCGTCCCTTTGACAGCCGCATATGCTTCCAGTGTTCACGTGCGATCAGCATGCCCATCAAAAAGGACAGTTGGGACCTCCAGCAGCCCCTAGAACCTACGGTGACAGGGAACATTGTCAAGGTCATCCTTCCCCTCCACAAGGAGTACAAGGTAGATTAATTACCCAATTAGAACACTGGAAAGATACTTTGAAAGCTGGTGATTTTTTGTAATTGACGTCATCGAGTTTGGCTAGAAGATTTTCTTTCTTGTCACACCTCCTCCATTTTTTGCGACGAATAATAGACTGAGTTTAGAGCACCCTGAATTTGTCGAGTCGGCAATTGCTGCAATCCCCTTACCATTGCGGTAGGGAAAAAAATAAGGCTTGTTCTTGACCTCCGTCAACCTAACAAATTTGTGCTAAAACCAAGTTCAAATACGAGGACCTCAAGCATATCTCGCAAGTCCTAGACCACAAAGACCACTATTTTAGTGTTGAGTCCGGTTATCATCATTTAGACATATTTCCGGCACACCAAAGATGTCTTGGGTCCTCAAGGAAACATTGCCAACGTGACAGCAGATACATACACAACATCTTCCACGTCCTTCCATTCGGCTTATCCAGCGCATGCTACTTATTCACCAAGGTCACCAGACCTCTTGTGTATTCTTGGCAAGCACTTGGCATCTCGTGCTTCATGTACATCAACGACGGTCTAGTGATGTCTGCAGATCGCCAATCTGCATCACGTTACTCGGCGATCGTCAAAGATTCCCTTATTCACAGCGGCTTTGTTCCGAGTAAAACCAAATGTGTATGGCAGCCACAGACCTCGATCAAATATTTCGGCCTCATACTTGATTCCAATTTCTTGACATTTTCTGTCCCTCAGTCTAAAATAATCAAACTTCAGTCATCCACTGAAAATAGTATTCTTACCGCCCACGCGAGTTCTATCCGTACACCAGCTAGGTCGCTTGCTGGAGTTACTGGACAACTTGTCTCTATGTCCCTTGCACTGGGCCCTGTTGCCCGTTTAGGGTCGCGAGCCATGTATTGCGCTACTGAGAACAGAACTCTATAGGACGATCTGATCTTTATTTCCAAGCCTGTTATCACCGAACTGGTATTTGTCCTTGTCAGTTTTTTTTTACTTTGTTTGAAGCACAACATAGTCATCTTACTGAAAAGGATACTTAGCAAAGGCAATAGCATCGCTGGTAGTCTATTAGTAGAGTGTCCACTTTCCAAGACTGGTCCATTGACCATGCCTCCCTTGACCTGATCAATGGCCTGTGGGACCCACATACTTGGGTTCGATTTGCATCCCCTACCAATTTTAAGGTGGAAAAGTTCAACTTTAGGATTTGGTGCAGAGCTGTTGCGGGTTGGATGCCTTTTGTTACAATTGGTCCGACGAAAACAATCACTCGCGCCCTCCTATTTCACTTGTAGTGCACACACAGAATCACTTATCATTGTGTAACAGTAAAGGCACTCTCATCGTTCCAAAATGGATTTCAGCATACTTTTGGCCATCAATTTGTCCTGATGACGAGCACTTCAATCGAGCCATTCATGATTGGCGTTTATTGAACATCAGTTTCAGCCTTCCTCCTTCAACTCCAAACTCAGTCTTCAATCAAACGCCGACATTTTTGTCATTAGCATTGAAAATTGACCTTTCTGTACCTCTCAGATTAATAATCAAAGGCCTTGTTCCACCAGTCTCGGTTACTGTAAGGATTGTGTGTAAGTGACAAAATTGTCAACTTTTGGGCGCCGACAGGCTTTTTGCCAATGTCTATGGTCATCTGGCACCGTTTAGTAGAGGCCATTTGCCGGCCTAAGAGGCAAGCTGATTTGCGAGCTACGGAAATGGCCGATTGGTGTGCCTTCCACACGCATTCTTGAAGTTCCAACCAACTGAAGTCCACACAGTCTCCTCCTTTCTGTTGTGAATCTCACAGTCAAGGTTCGCCACACAACCAGACCAACTGTTCACCAATGAAAAAATCATGTTCTTTGTCTTTCTCTGTCCTGTCTTTGTTGCATTTTGGTTTATTACATGCAGAAGAAGTAGAAAAGAAATGAATTTTTCGCTGAAAGAATGTAGGAGGAAATACGATTTCAGTTCAAGATTCAGGAAATGTAGGAGAAAGTTTGTGAAAAATCCAAGGCAAAATTAAATCAACAAAACGAGGGCAGTTGGAGGCAGAGTAACTGAGGTTTCTGGGGATGAAGGAACAAGATGCCATCAATGCATCTGTTGCTGCTGTGACCTAGTTGAAGTTACGAAGGTAAAGAATTTGATCGTCACATCTCAAAGTGTATCGCGTCATGGTTCTTTATTACCTGTTGTCAAGCACAAGAAAAGCTGAAACTATTCAAATGGAAACAATTCCAATTTCAGCACATTTCGTTGTTTAAATTTGACTATGGTTCCATATGACATTTTTGAAAATGAAGAAACATATCCAAAATTAATTGTACTCTTCAAGTCTTTTTCCATAAAGATTGAAAGTTTTTGAACTTTTGAAGTTTAGAACTCGTACAGCAAAGGTAAACAGTAAGTTTTATTGACCATTGGCAATAAAGGTCACTTCCACATGGCTGACTTTATTCCAACTCTGTAAGAGAGTCTTTATTTGGAAAAAGATTCTTGATCAGCATAAGAATAAACAAAGTTGTCTAGATAAATTCCGCTGTTGAGTAGTCGCATGCTCATC
>NW_019091644.1:16084-42805 GCF_001949145.1 Acanthaster planci
ATCAAAAACACGCTACTTGAGAGCGATAGTTTAAGGCTGGCCAAGCATATACTTATTCCCATTCGTAAGTACCTTTTTTTTAGTGAGAGAGTCAAAAGAAGTCAACAGGTGACAGATGTCCGATGATTTTGTTGCAGAATTTCACGTTTATTTTCCTGAACACCCTCATCAATTTTATTTTGTAGTTGTCCAAAAGAATCTCCTGATATGGACATGGCTCGTGCGTGGCAAGTCACGTGCACACAGACTCTTGACCAATCAGAATCGATTAAACTGTCTGGTATCCAGGCGCCCGTGCATGACTTACGCAGCAGGCGTTGTCACTTCTCGGCGGGCATTATCAAATGTTAATACATGTACAAAGTCAAGTTGTACATTGTTGAATAGGGACACTGTTATGTTTCATATTCATTTTCAATATGAACAAAATTAGCAACTCTCTCTCTTTCACTGAAAACATTTTTGTAGTTCAGAAGTCAATTCGAATAATTCACTATTCAAATATTCGACCTTAAATTTGGTCAAACATGGGAATATTCGGTCGTTCCAATCGGCAGATTGTTGATGAACAAACCATATACAAAATCATTAACACACACTATTGTACATTATGATCAATATAATAGCTTCTCACATCTAGGAGTACCTCCAGCCGCGATACAGCAAGATTTAAGAGATGAACAAGAGTTCTTGCCCTGTTGAAAATTTCTATTCCCTTTAAATCGTTTAATGAACAATTAACTTTTTAAGTGATTGTAAGCTTTCTGATGCTTTTCATTTGAATCTGCTTGAAACAAACCTCCATAGCGCAATTTTCTCATTTAAAACAAAAGAAAAATGTTCCCTTCCTTTCATGAATTTTGCCCTATTCAGGAGCAGAGCCCAGTTAGCTACAACTATATGCACAAACCAGAGTTTATCACACGTGCTGTGTCGACGCTATATGACAGTCTGAGGTTCGTTTGAGGTTAACGAGCATACCACGCCTACAGGTAAATAAACATGGCGCAGTCGGTTCCCATGCTGCCTACCGTGTACAGTCAGCCCGACGGTGGTGTGAGTGGTGCCCATCTTGTTCTCTGCCAGGCACTGGTAATCGCCCTCGTCCTGACTGGTGACGTTGGCGATCACCAGCGAGCCGTTCCCGTCGAAACTTGTGAAGCGGTCACCGCTGATCGCTTTCCCCTGGTAGCTCCAGTGGAGCGTGGAGGCAGGCAGCCCCACCACATTGCAAGCCAACACGGCGCTGTCGCCAATGGCAACCGTATCATCCATCTTCTGCATGATCTGGGGAGGTTCTGCCCAAGAACAAAACACAAATAAAACCAAAAAAGAAAATGAACCTGTTTCTCGTGTAAAGTATCCAAGGATGTATTTGGCTAAACCACACGGTAGGTTTTTGCTCACAACTCGAGTATCAAAAAATAATATCATTTTTTGACAATGACTAACAAAAATTGTGATAAGTAACAATTATTATATTTTCGTAAACAGAGCTTTGGCTGTAAGTGCGCACATCACTTGTTGCAGCTTACTGAATACAAAAACTGTAGAAAAATCCATCACTGTAAATCAAGGGGCACGTTTCACAGGAGCAAACTTGATCATACAAGCACACCTTCGATAGTAAGCAACGCAGATGCAGAGCTTGATCCCTGCGAGTTCCTGATGACGCATGTGTAGTTTCCAGTGTCCTCCCTGTGGGTGGTGGTGAAGTACAGGGAGCCAAAGTTGAGGCCCACGATCCGGCCACTGTCCAGCTCGGCTTGGGGGAGGGGCTCGCCGTCCTTCAACCAGTTCTGGGCGGTGACGGTGGGGGCGCTGCCGTCCTTAGCCCGACAGCTCAGACTTGACGGCGTGCCGATCGAGGAGTTGCGGTCCTCAGGGGTCCTCTTAAATTCCGGTGGGACGCTGGCCACCACTAGAGGCACAGCAAGGAAAGAAGAGATGAAACACTCAGATTCGCACAGACAGAAGCAAACTACTAAACTAAACTTAATTCAGTAAAGGCTGCTTACTTGTGCATTCTGTGCCGGTGCCAATTTGTCCCTCTGGACACTCCATACACACCGACCTCCCACCATCCAGGTCAACACAGGTCACATCAGCACCACACGAATCCGGCATGCAAGGGGAGTTCTTTATAACACGGCAGACATTCTTAGGCCGTCGGGGGCTGGTAGATCCATCGCATCGGACAGCTGATGCAGCAAAGTACAAAAATGATTATAAAAGTGGTTCCAGAGTAGAATGCAGCAGCAATCACCACTTTGAATTAAAAGCATTTCTTAGTATCCAAAATCAACTTTCATTTTCATGTCACGCTGGATTTAATAACCTTATATTTTGATGTATTGGGATAACTTAATCTTCAGTCTGTGTAATGAGTCAGTGGTTCGGAACTAAAGAGTAAATCTCATGGTAGAAAGATGTCATATTTAATGACATGGCCAATCAAATGCATCACTGCATAAATGGACCAGATATGGACCAATCAGACATCTGGTCTTGTCCTCACCTGCATCCCCATTGGGCATGGCTATTCCACTCTCACAACGACCCACGCCCCAGCCTTCCTGGCTGCACTGGCTCAAGGCAAACTCCCAGCCCTTGCAGTCCACAGAGTCCATCCAGATGGGGGTGCCCAGGGACACACCCCCATAGAAGCGACTGTCCATCACATCCACTACGTGTCCTAACCCCAACTGTTGACAGACCACCTGTGTGAACAATTCAAATTCAGGGTTCAATAAGTGACCCACTGTGTGAAAAATGTTAATGAAAGGTACAATAAATGGCCCCCTGTGTGAAAAGTTTAAATGAAAGATACAATAAATGGCCCCCTGTGTGAAAAGTTTAAATGAAAGATACAATAAGTGGCCCCCTGTGTGAAAAGTTTAAATGAAAGATACAATAAATGGCCCCCTGTGTGAAAAGTTTAAATGAAAGATACAATAAGTGACCACCTGTGTGAAAAAATGTAAATTAAAGGTAAAGTAACTGACATCATTCTTGTTGAAGGGCATGCTTCAGCTTTGTTTGGAATGCGACACGGATACTGAACCATACTGTATCCGCTTCCAGCCGAAGTGCACCCCCAAGTGGCAAAAGAAAGACAGATGGTTGTGAATTATCCAAGTGGGTTCTTGCACGCGTTCTGCATGTACGCAAAGACCATGCATTAAGGAATAAATTCATTATGCGTACTCAGCGTGCTCTGTGTCAAACGCGCTTTTGATCTCCATTATAAATGCGCGCCTATGCGGTGAGTACCAAAAGAGCACGGCCTCTTTTGTTCCGCTCGGAGCGGATAGAACTGAGCTTTCCACGGAATAATTCCAGTTAGTTACCACCAATGACAGCATCTACTTTCACAGCATAACAAGCCGTAACTGCTTGGCAGAGACGAATGCCACTTCAATTTAACTCTGAACACAACTCGGCTTATGACGGTGTGTGTTTTTAATACACGTACCTCTCCGTCAACGAGGTCCCACTCATCGGCGCAGACAGTCCCCCATTTGCCCTGGTAGAATATCTCCACCCTACCCTCCGTCTCGGTGCCTCCTGCCAGACGCACGGCGGGGCTGCTGGCCTCCCGCGGCAAGATGCTCTCCAGGATGGCCGCCTGGCGACACTCACCGACACAAGAAGAGCCTGGAAAACAAGACAGCCCACTCACTTGTACGGCCAAAGCGCAATGCGCACGGACGATTCAGACTGGTCAAGCCTCGGACAAGTGCCGGAATATTTGGCTCTAGAACACATCCGTAGATTTGGACAGTTAGAAATCACCAATTCTACCTGTCCGCAGTGCATCTGTTTGTTATAGGTTTTTAGCCCATGGAAATATTTCAACCACTTCAGGCCGGATGATACAAAGCATGAACAATTTACTTTTTAAATCTTTGTAAGGTTTCTGACGCTTTTCATTTGAATCTACATGTACTTGAATCAAGCCTCCACAGCGCAATTTTTCTCATTTAAAAACAAAAGAAAATTTTCCCATCCTTTTCATGAACTTTGCATTTGAATATTCAAATTCAAAAAATAATATTTGAATATTTGACTATCGATCGAATATTTGGTTATTCGAATATTCGGCACAGCCCTAGGAGAAATCAGTATCTTTCTTGCCAAAAACACTGCTGTGCCTCGGGACAAGTTCACTGTGGAACAATACCACTGACAAAAAGTGAAAGAAAAAAGGGCCATCAGTTTATTCCATGAAACCAGTTCACTGAAATTGCACATTTTTCATAAAAATCCCGTTAACAAGTTTCTGCGTGGATAAATCCAAATGCCGATCCAAGCGTTGTCAACGTCAGTGAGAATACTCACAGGAGACATCATTCGGAAAAAAACGTGATTGTTTGCTGCTGCAGACTCACCGTCCAGGAAGTAGCCCGGCTTGCAGTACTTGCAGACGTCGCCGGCCTCGCCGTCAAAACACTCCTGGCACTCGTCGGTGCAGGCCTGACACTGACGGCTGGCCGAGTTGCCGTACTGGCCGGCCGGGCAGGCCTTGACGCAGACGTTATCCATGAGGAACATGGGCTCCCGACAGGACACACAGTTGGAGGCGTTGCCCTCGCAGGTGTGGCAGAGGCTGCTGCAGAGTTCGCAGACCCTGTCCTCCGTGGCGTAGTACCTGCGTAGACCGCACATGGACGTGGACTGAATCAATACCAGAACTCGGGAGAACTCGTCCAAATGGAAATGAAATGAACTGAAAGCATGACGATACCACCCACACATTTGCAGAGGTTTGGTAAAATTATTGCGCTCACTTACACGTAAAGCACTCAGCCAACATGACCTTGTTTCAAATATTACTATCATCCGGGGTTTTTTGGTCTTGTTAACTGATAAGAGAGTATTTTACCATGAACATGTTATGAAAAATAGGGGAAAGTTTCAAAGAATTGTTATCGGGGGGAGGGGTGCTGCAATTGTCTGTCATACCCATGCCCGCAGTCCTCAATACAATGCAGAGCAGATCCTGGACCGGAGCACTGCACGCCTGCATCCTCATAGTGCTGGCAGTCAACTGTGTCCGAACCTAACCGGTTCCCAGCGCAGGCCCCCAACGACTCTTCATCTCCATTGCATCTCAGCTCGTCCAGGACCACCTGCCCACTGCCCTCCCCAAAATGGGCACCGGAGTAGGCCTGGATGGCATAACCCATCTGCAGCTGCCGGCAGATGACATTGGCATCGTTGGTATCAAAGTCATCGTCACAGACGGTGCCCCATGCACCATTAAACATCACCTGCACATCAAAGATTGAAAGCCAGTCGTTAACGATGCTCAAGGAGACATATTTATAGCATTCAAGCTATCACCACTGCTCTGTTGGTGTACGTTCAGCTCTGCTAGCAAGATATGCCAATACCCTCCCCTAAGTAACAGACTAATATCATCACGCTGTCAGTTTTGTCTTGTCGCTGTGTACCAAAAGACGAAAGTAAAATAACTTTATATTAATGAACGGAAACACACTATTTTTTTTTCAGCCTCAGGCTGCATCCAAATCTCTTGTCTAGAGCTAGGTCTAGGTCTTCACTCCATTGGAAATAGACCTAGCCGCAGCGCCAGAAGCCCATTTTGGACACGGCCTCAGTTTGGCAACACTGCCAAACTGCCAATGGTAGAAAAACAAGATGGCTGCCCCGCGATAAAGCTCTGTGGGCTTCAGACTGTGTGGTGTAGCTTATCAGCAAAGACTCCAGGTCGAACTGGAGGGTGCCGCTGTCAAATTATTAGCGAAACAAGCTTGTTTCTTTTAGTGTGTTGCTGACCTCCACAGGAGTGTATCTACAGCAAAGGAAGTGAAGTTGAGGCTGTGCACGTACATGTAGCAAAGCGATAGTAAAGTCACGCTGTAGCAAACTGAAGATTCCGACGTGAGAAGGTGCTTTTTCTGTTAACTCTTTCCTTCCTAAAGACACTAATTTCAACGAGCGTTTTCCATTTTTTTTCTGGCAGAGGTGTGCTCATTTTTTTTTCCAAAGGGCAAGGAAACACAGTGTTCAGCTGTCTGCTGTCTATGCGGTTGGTAAACGTCTTTGTCGTGTACGCGCGTGCACAACTGATTGCAAACTTCCATTGGACGAGCACTCAAGTTCCGCGTTGCCTTCCGGTCCCATGGTTCCACGAAGCTCTATGCGCAGAGGGCGTGGTTTAAACTGACGTGACGTCACGCTATACAAACCGGATCGAAATAGCACTGTGCTAACTGTTTGCGTGACCTATGAGAAGGCTAAATGATATAAGAGGTCTCAAATGGCAAGGGTAGGGAATACCTGCTCCGTGACTTAGCAGTCTGATTTTCGGCTGTATACAGCGTTGTACATCTATACACTTTACCTCCACTCTGCCAGCAAAGTGGTTGTTGCCACCGACCAGCCTGATATCTGATGGGCCCTTCTTGGTGAACATGTTGCTGTCGCAGGCTTCCACGCAGGCCCCCGACTGAAGATAGAGGGCGGAGGCACAGCTGGTACACTGGTCAGCACTGCCGCTACAATCCAGACAATTCCCACTGAAGAGAAACACAAAAGTTATACAGCAAAGGACATACGTAAAGGAACATGTAGTCGTAAATAAAAATTACATGTGTGAGTAAAATGCGACCCAGTCCTTCACAAGTCACATCATGGGGTCGTGTTTTGCTCTCGTGGAACTTTTGAGAGCTCAATCAATCTCCATTCTTAAACCTTACATGTACATTTACTGAAAAATTTTAAAGTTCTACATTACAGGTGAAATAGAAAGTCCAACAGAGGAAAATTTTTATCTTAATATGCACGTTCCCCTTTCAAAAAAAATGCTCTTATTAATTTCTGTCAAGCACAATGTTGGGCACTGAAGTGTGATTCACAATTCATGAATACTGGTATCATGGATAGTTTCCCTATTCCACAATGCACAACATGACTGTGTATTAACATTTGACAACGCCTGCTGAGATTTGATAATGCCTGCTGTGTAAAAAACACTCTGGCACCTGGATACGAGACAGTTTAATCCGTCCCTGTTATTTTAGAGTATGCTTGGGTTGTGGCCACTAGCGCAAAAGGTCCATATATAGAGATTCTTTTGGACAACTTGCATAAGGAATACACCATAAAATGAACAGGGGTGTTCGGAAAAAAGAAAGTAAAATTCTAGAACAAAATCGTTCAAAATCTGTAATGTATTGACTTCTTTTGACTCTCAGTCTAAAACGGTATTTATGACTGGGAATAAAGACGTACTTGGCCAGTCTTAAACTAACATTTAAGACCTTACTCAAGAGAATGAACACTGATAATGCCCTTGGCACAGCTAGGACATTAGTCACGTCCATTCTCATGAGTTGGTCTTAAACGGAGGTTTGAGACTGGCCAAGCGCACATTTATTCCCTGATTAACGGTAGGTGATTTCAACAGGAAGGAAACAGTTTCAATGTGGATTTTGGATCTTTGTTCAAGTGTGCCATGTCAGCGTAGGGGCTTGCAGCCTCAGCCCGATATTTAACCAGAAGAGACTATGGACACCGCAATACATGTAGACATTTCAAATATTGCAGTAAATTTGGAGATACGTACTTGTATAAACTCCATAGACTACAACGTGAACATTTTGCAGAATGACTTCAGACAACATTTATAAAAATGTTCTTCCACAACTGTAGTAAAAATGTTCGGAAAACTACACCCAGTGTGCCACATCAGTGGATTGAAATCACAAGCCCTGAGCTGGGGACAGCCGGGTTACACTTAAATTTTCTAAAGTGGGTTATTCTGAATCTAGCTTCAAATTTCAGTTCAGACAACTGTAACCTGGTTTAACCCAAACTTTGTCAGATGCAGAACCCAGTCTGATTCCCATTTAGTGTTGAAATCTGACCGCTACACCGGAACAATTTAAATTCCAATTGACCAAAAACAAAAAAAAACCTAAAAGACGCAACTGCTAATTACCTGCAAGGTTGACAGGTCTTGTTGCTGTCTCCATAGAAACCCTGGGGGCAGGTCTCAACACATTGGTTGTCCCGACTCAGATACCGGTCGCTGGGGCAGCTGAGGCAGTTATCGGCCGAGTCTGCGCAGGTGGCGCAGCTGAAGGAGCATCTGCCGCACCTTAGGCCGTCGGCAAACACAAAGTAGCCGTCGGAACAGTCCGACTTCTGGATGCAGATATTGGACGTCATGGGTCCGGAGCACACAACTCCTAAGAGTTTGACACGAGTTATAAAAGTTAAAAAAAAAAAAGTCAACGTTGTTATTAATGCTACATCTGGCATGATTTTCTGAAAGACTTTCTTATTCTCAAGGGTTAGTTTGAAATGTGCCACGGAAAAAACCAAAAGCACTCCTCCGTCAGCAGAGTTGGACTACTTGGGGACGATTTCATACAGCCAGCTGACAATGAATTTTATTTTTCTCCAAATTATTACCGGGCTAGTATTAGTACTACAGATTCCAGCATCCGACAGCAACATGGCCGTGACTTGATATAGACAGCTCCATTTTAAACAGGGTCCTTAATAGAGTACCAAAGTGTGACGTCACTCTGAACCAGAAAGTGCAGTGCAAACGAATGGAGTACGCGCGCGTGTTGGTTCACGCGCTGGTTCTCGAGCTAATGCCTTTTACACACTGATTGTGCGCGACGTATTCACTTTGGTACTCTATCGGGGATCCAAACAGCTGCCTCGTAGCGTTAAGATTTACCTACACGTCACGGCAAAGTGCATTGTAACAAGAAAGCAGCTGAGTATTTACAGTGAGTTTTTAATTGATGGAATATTCCAGGTATCTCATATCACCGGTAGATGGTTCAAGTCAAAAAAGTGATTAAAAAGTGCAGTTATAATATTGTACACATTGCACACCATCACTGTTGCGACAGGCCTTCTCCTTTCTATGAATGACAAGCAGCCACCGCAAGAAAGGACCGCATGATATCAGCGAACAGTGAGAAACGCAATGCTAAGTGCATCCCCGTCTCGTCCACAAAGAGTGCTTGTCTCCTCATCCAATCACTTTGCCAAAATGTGCACTGCACCAATACATGGATAGTGCCTGCCTTGCCCTGACCCACCAGAGAAAAACCAAAACAAGCAAAGAGCCCAACAAACAAACAATCACAGATGGCAGACGTCCAATGGCATGTATTGCGTATGTGTACATACAAGTACACGTGAATACACACGTACTGGTGTGCGGCAGCATGCATTTGAGGTGACAAGATTGTGGAAATGTGCAGTGCCCATGATTCGTTCGCTCCCGTTCCCAAAAGTGCTTGTCTCACGTGGTCAGCAATCACAACACTAACACCCCAGATTGTTGAATAAATCCTCTGAACAGAATGAAGAATGAAAGCATATATACAAGCGCATACATTGTACGTATTTATGTTACCGGTACATACCGTACGTGAACCTTCCTTTGTTTTCATATTGTTCGGAAAACCGAAAAAAAACTTCCATATGAATTGCTTTGAAATACGATCCTCTTCATTCTGCGATGATAACCCCAACAAACACTCACTGCCTGCACTACGAGGACATCAATGGTCCTCGGGTGCACTTAAGGAATAAAGCCTGGTTTCCACATGGTCGTTTGTAACACAGACGGAACGCAGGACGTGAAGACGCAGACACGAACGGAAGATGAGGTGCAAGACTTCGTTCCAGCCCAAAATTGAAACAAACTGGCGTCTGAAACTCCGTGATTTTTTTTGTGGAAAATACCCTTTGAGATGGACTTTCCTTTCTCATGATGCCAAACCTCTGCTCCAGTTTCATACATTTCATTGACGGTCAGCTATTTAGTGGAACACTGGGGTGTAAGATTTAAGCATTTAGGCGAAATGGGCAAAATTCATGGAACTCGGTGAGAGGGACATTGTTGCACGTCGGTCACGCCCGCGTGCCTGTTTGTATGGGGATACCACGGCTGCTCGACGCCGACAGTCGGAAAAGTTTAATCCGGCTCAATTTTGCTCATTGTTCGCAGGCTGGTTTGCGTTTGTCTGCGTTGTCGGCAACACCTCCGTTTGATACGTTCCCATACGTCGGCGTTGCAGTTTGCATCTTGACTGCGTTGCTCTCTGCGTTTCTTACGTCGACGTGGAAACCAGGCATAACATAACGGTACCTGTACACTTACACATTCAATAGTTATTGTGTGGAGCCAAAAGGCTGTGAGGACAGACCAATGTCCCAACAATTTGGCACAATCTACCTACAGGTTGCGACAGAGAAAATATTCTGCCTGGTGCTGGCTTGGGACACGCGCGCACACACCTTTGGACTGATGAAATGAATTCTATGGTCGAACGCAAGGCAAATCTTTTCCCACCGTGTGCATTCTTTGGAGAAATACGTGCATGTTAGGTGAAATATGTAACCTGAGACCTCTGATACCTACTGTTATTCTATTCAAATTATTAACAAAAACCCATTTCTACTGCATGGAAACAACGGGCAAAATCTGATCAGGATCTTCCAACGCCAACGCGGCTCGTGATGAGCTGCGCAACGCCAGAAAACCGCTGAATGATCTCAGTGAGAGACGTGGCCGACATTTTAGCAGTTCAATCCCAATTCTCTGTCAGATCAAACATTCTGTGCCGCACAAACCGATGGCAAGCTACACACCTGCAGCCCCGTGTGTGACCGTGGGTCATTTCCGCTCCTCATTGATTTGAAACATCTCACGTAAATTCTGAAATGTTTTGCAGTGAGATCTGCTTCCAATTTATGGAGGGAAAAGTGCATAAAAAATCTGTGTCACCAAAAAAAAAAAAAAAGAGCCACGGCACAAGCGCTACGCGTGGATGCTAAACCAACAGACTTTCCAGCAAAATTTTCCTCTCTGTGGTAATGTACCATGCTACACGTAGTTTCGTTCAGCCTGACCGCAGGTGGTGTATGAAACAGGCATGTCAGGTTGACACGTTGCTGCACGCAGTGGAGGCATAAAATTTGAGGAGGCAAAGCAAAGCTGAACAAAACAAGGCGAAGCTAATGCGATGCAAGCATTCCTTCGTGGCCTAAAGGAATTGGGATAAAATTTTTAACCATCAGTTTTGAAAAGGAAAAAACCCAGTCCTGGATCGCATTCTGCCTATCCAAGAGATGCGTGGATCGCTTGGCACCAAAATATCAGCGCTTATGCTTTCTTTACATTCCGCTGCATTTCACTTCTGAACATTTTGATAATCAGCGTCGTAGTTGATGAGCTCATCACAAGTTCTTTTACAAACCGCACCAGCCATGCGTGGCAGGGTAATTAACATAAACAATGACACGAGGATGCCCTTGCCAAAGTTGTGCTCAGTTGGAACAGCTTGCTGCTTAATTGGAGTAAGGCTGGATGGTTTGGGATAGAACACTCCCGATGAAATTCCCGAGACCTTGGCTGATTGTGAAGGATGCCATGAGTGAAGGTCGTGGGTTAGACCTTTGTTTTGTTCTTGCTCAGTCGTGCATAAACTCAGCCCCGATATTTCTTTTGAATCAACCGCACTGCTAAAGAATGCCCTTCGCACTGCCTCGACATAATGGCAGGAACTGCCGGAGGATTTTGAAGGATTTGGGCAGTTAGGCACACCTCCAAGTAACATTTTCGAAAAATTTTTAAGCATTTCGGAGGATTGAAGGAGATTCCAATTTTTCCAACCCCCCCCCACGTTGGAGGATTCTGGGGGATTGAGGAGAGTCCCTAGCAAAAAGGGCCGAGGGAGTTCGGGCCAAGTCTCCTGATGGATTTGACTAAAAACCACTGTTGATAATGAACACTGACGAGAGTGATATCCAAGTGTTGTTGGACACAGCGTAAGCCTACCTGCATCCTCGTCATGCTGACAATTGTGCACCCCCAACCCAGCATGGTCGCAGCTGAGAAGCGATTCCTCATCCCCCTTGCATTCAACATTATCCAGGACGATCTCTCCTGTTCCCTGTCCATGGCTGGCAAACAAAGAACAAAACAGGAAGAGATTTGTAACAACTAAAATAAAACATAAAGGCATCATTCATTGGAAACATGCCAGATTTCGGCTCTGCTGCACTCGGCGCTGCTTTCTCCAATTGAAAATTGATTAATGTTGATTAACTGAAAATTGATTCATGTTAATCGACTGAAAATTGATTAGTGTTAACCTGTTGACAGCACAGGCCATGCAGACATCATCAGGCTGTTGTCTGCTCCATTGGGCCTCCAACAGCCAACCTGTACACAAGCCTGATCTCGTAAATTTTTTTTTTGGGGGGTACAAATGCAAAAAATTCTGGGTAGTCTGTGGAGACCGACCATGTGGCAACTCAGCCGCAGCGCAGAGCCAGCGTTATGGCAAATGTCACTCCACGGGGGTTCCTGACACCGTTTGCAAATTACGTGGTTCAACTGAGAAACAGTACACAAATATCGAGCAAAAATGACTGTCCAAGCGTCAGTATTCTGTGGTGGTTGGCTGTGTAAAAAAAAGTTGGTTGATACACGAACATCTTGCCTTTTCTTCGCAAGTCAAGTTTTCCACGAAAATTTGCCGCTCATGGTTAACCAGTTCCACCTTCTGATTCGCTGAATCACAAACCATACAAGTTGTTCCCTGATCGTGGACCTACGCTAAGTATCTGCTCAGCACATGTATCACCGACTGACGGATCTTTGCAGCGAGTAGCTGGTCCATGTAGGTACTGGTAGATACATGTACCAGGACAAGCAGGAGAATGTACAGCCCGTATGGACACAGACAATGCAGTTTCGGTCAGCAGAATCTAGTCACATCATCAACATTTGCGGGAATGTTCACGACTGTCAGATTTCTTTGGGAAAGGTTAAACTTTCATCACATCAACGAGAAAACACCCAGTTTACCATCCTCGTGTAAAAGATTCCTTCAAGTGGCGGACAAAACTTTGACCTGTTCCGTGTGAGGAGTCGGACTCTATCCTGCGTGGAGAAACGCCTCATTACCATAAAGCACCCCAAGTTGGAGTGCACCCTCATTGGTAAGGAAGAGACAGGCTGGTGGGAAATTTGTCCTGGAGCAATCACAAAAACCATGTATTTCAACTTTAATTGGTTGCGCGTCGCACGCCATAAATGCGCACAAAGTGAGGTGAGTTAACACCAGAGGGACCATCGTTTATACCGTCTCTTGTACCAGCTGGGAGCACAATGGCATGAGAGAATATTTAAAACTGGCATACTCATATGACGCTGGAAGTTCATGTAAGAAATCAGATTTCATGGGGGGGTTCACCCTTCCTATTATGTCGTGTGGCATCCCGTCTCACCTAGCTTCCTCTGTAGCCCTGATTGCTCTGCCTAGCCCCAGCTGTGCACACACCACAGTGGCGTCCTGTAAGCCCCACTGGTCATCGCAGATGGTCCCATACTGTCCCTGATACAGCACCTCCACACGCCCCTCAAGAGGCGAGGAGCCCCCTACCAGCCGAATCTTGTCGGTCGGGACCAGTATGTAGCCGTTGCACTGTGGAACACAGGTGTGACCTGTCAAGGGGAAAAGCACAAAAATAAAGCCTTAAATCTCGACTGCATGCCCGTGCTAAGAACGGGGCAGGTTCTATCCTTTTCCACGTCCACAAGATACATGTAGACCGACACACTAGGACTAGAACTTAATATATGTGAGAAAAGGGATCGGTCCTTGATGGAAACTTCATTTGGACAGTTTGCTGTACGACTTTCAACCAAATTTCTGGCACGTCACAGAGATCTGACCCACACAGGAAAAGTGGGTGTGGCGCAGCAGTAGGAATTTTGCACAGAGATTGTGGGGGGGGGGATTTAAGTACGTGTATGTGGGAAAAATGGTGTCAGAACTATTTATTCATCATTGGGAAAACATTTTTATGAGTTGCATCACGCTGACTACAGGTATGTAAACTTGGGTCGTTACATATTTTGTCATCTTAATTAACTCTATGAAAAGAAAAGGACAGAGACTGATTTTTTGGGGGGAGACTCTTCAAAAACATACCTGAACTTACAAGTATTTATGACTGGGTCACACCGGTTATATTCGGGACAGAGAGAATTCTCAACAATGTCAATGAAAGAACTATGAAATAAGAGGCATGCCTTCCAGGATGAGCTCCCCCTTGCAGCTGGTGCAATAATCGTCCCGTGTTGCGCAGGTAGCGCACAGGTCATTACAAGGGCTGCAGGAGGTGCTGGAACCGTCCGGGTGAAAGCCGGCGCTGCATTCGTCCACACACTGGTCATCCTGCAGCAGGCTACCGGGCTGACACTCCAGGCAGTGGTAGGTGGGCTGGTTCTCACAGCGCAGGCAGCCCTGTGAACACGGGACGCACTGGCCAGTCAGAGGGTTTGGGAAATAGCCCCGTGGGCAGGTGGTGACACACTCACGAATGCCTGGACCTGGTTGATAAAAAACAAGAAGTGGGCCACAATGTCGGTCAATTTATAAGCTCTTCTGGTCACTGGGTATTTTGATACCACGATGCATGTGTGCCCAAGCAGGCACCACACTTTGGAAAAAATTCAGGAAATTTAGGACCGAGCTTTGATAGCGGCAAAAAAATTCTCTCCATAATGCATTTTTACCTCAAACTACCGCTCAACACCAGTGCAGTCCCCACTATTCTGTGGTCAACGACCCCAAAACTGGGCTCTGGCCAGGAGTGGATAACCTCTTTTGTTGCCAAACAAAGAGAGGGCCAGAGGATTGACCTGAAGCATCCAGCAACATTGATCAAAGACTGATGGCCTTGATGACTGGCTCAGATGTGAGTGGGATTATCCCATGCAGACAATGGAACTAATGATCTTGAAAGCCAGTCGATGACATACCGGTATTCATACACTTACAGGTACATGTAAACATGTACCTACTTCCAAGCTGGTACCAGTTACCCCATACCTGTGATAGCTGTGAGGTTTACCTAATGAGTACATGTAGGTATGGGATTAGTTCTGGGCCACTGATAGACACTCTCTAAATCAGGACCTCTTCCAAATCAAATCATTGTCTCTTATTCCAGTCATTTACAAAATCAGAAAACTGCCTTTTTCCTCGAAGTTACACAGTTCAACAGTGAATCCCCATTACAGAAATCGGGCTGGATTAAGTTATTTTAATGTTGGACAATCAAGTTCTCTCCTCTGTTAATTTTCATACTTCAAGTAATCCACAGAGTAAATTTTGCCGCCAGAAAGCCTTTGGTGTATATAACGGGGAGTGAAAGCTTGAAATTAAAGCAGGGGGATTCTTCGCCTTGTTCACGTGTACAGGTACATTTATTCCATTTTCCATTTAATAGCCAAGAAAAATTCAGCCTGGCTTTGAAATGCGGGGTCAAAAACAGCGACTAACTGCTCTCCTGCCTGCAGAATCTATGGAATTGTATGTGAATGTTAACTTCCTTTGTCACTTCCCTGGAAATTCCTCCTACCAACCAACAGGGCACCTCAAGCTAGACTGTGGTTTACAAGATGCACTTTGTGTCGGGGAGATGTAAATTTTTTTTAAAATGAGTTTTTGCCCTTACACCAACGAACAGAAATAACACAGTATACTCGGTGTTTGTCCGAGAGCTTGTCCAAGGGACTCGAACCCACGACCTCCTTACTGGTGCAAACGTCTTTGTCACAAGCTTTCAGACAACCACTGAGTATGCAGCGTTATGTGCGATATCTTCGTCAGTGCAAGGGCAACACATGACATTAACTCAGACAGTGGTTTTCACACATTTTAGCGTTCTATAACAGGAGACACAACGGCTGTCCTACTGATACTAACAAAACATTGACAGACTTTTCACGGCTTCCACAATCTTTTTCCTCTGAGTTCTGAAAGGCTTGTTTTGTATTAATCTGTGCTGTCATCGCGTCCACCACAAGGCCAGTCACAAGTAACCATGGTAACAGGGTGAGCCATGACCAAAGAACGCTTTTGCCACAGCTCCCTGGAATAGCTTATGAACGGGCTCATGACTGAATAACTTGTGATGGACCTGCAGGGACTTGCAGGGACTCGTGATGGACTCCAATACAACACTGATATTCATTATAGGTGATACAGGACAATCAGCTTTCTTCTTGGGCTTGATCCTCATTGGGATATGCAGAATCTTTTCAGGGGACGTACACAGCTGCGCATGAATTTGAGACGTTACATGTACATGTGCATGTACAAGGAATTCAATGGTTGATATTACAGTATACCCATAGTCATGTACATGTATGGTGACAACTGTGTAGTCGGACATGTATGCTGCTTTGGTGTGCAAATTTCAAATGATACGCACCTGTGCACCTCAGGGCCACATCTTTTCCATGGTTACAGTTGTTCTGGCCCCATGGGTTGTGCCGACACTCGTCCAGGTTGGACTCCAGCCCGCGGCAGTAGACGTTGTCCAGCCAAATGATGCCCTGTCCGGGTGGAATCAGTGACCTTGAGCGCACAATCAGGACCGACTCCGCCCGACCTGTGGTCAAAAAACACATCCAAGGCAACTATTTAGACAATGTGTTCCTCTGTCGGGGTCCATTTTCTGGCCAAAAAACCCCAAAATTTCGACTTGAGTTTTAAAAACAAAATACGACAAATTAAATGAAAATGACTACTAGACACCCATTTCTGGTTAAATAATGCTATAACCATGATAACAGTAATCCACTTCTCTATGGAATACCTGCTTTTAAAAACCACCTGGTGACGACAAATACCTACATTGGGCTTACCTCAAAACTTAAATCTTTCTGGTTAAGTCACTAGCCAGGTGTGCACATTACGTACAGAACTTTTTTTTTTCTTTTTTTTTAATAACCCCTTGACGGAAATTTCTTCCCGAAAGCCGACTCCAAGAATTCCTGCCTCGCTTGGCCACAAAGGCCACCTGCCAAATCGCAAATTCTCAGTTTGTGGCCCTGCGTGCTCTGCATGCTTTGAATTACACGATGCTGATTGTTCGGTGGCATGCGGCTCTACTCACGCTTCCACGTTCCCGTTGCCTCTTTTCAAAGTGGGAACTATTGTGAAGCTGGTGATTATGATGCAAATTTGGTATTTCATTTCTGGGCTACACACAAAGGCCAATTACCATATATACAAGAGCCAGGGTCTGCCTCCTTTCATCATGTTCGCTCCAGTGTGGGCCGAGAATAAAAGCTGAAAAGCGGGCTGAGGATCTCAAGTTTTACCGCGTGTCTAGCCGCCTCCCGGCACGAAGGGGTTAACAGTGGGTTCTATGTGTTTTGATTTTGTAACCTTTTAATTGAGTTTTTAGATAATGTTTTTAAATTTTTTTCTGTACATGTTTATATGTATTTTTTATCTACACTGTCTGTATCCCATTGCTATTTTTGTAATCTGTGTCCCGTTTTCAGTTTAGTCTTTTACGTTATTTATTTTAAATCATACATAGTATATTTCTTCATTGGGTCGGGTGTGGAAGAGTCCTGTTTCTGTATGGATTTTGAATTTATTTATTTATTTTTTTTTCCCTCTAGGGTCGAGTGTTTATAATGTAATTTTTCTTGTTTCCTGTTCGTCCCAGTGTCTAGTGTATGTTTGAAATTAATATCCTGTATTCTATTTTATAATTGTTTGTCCACGTGTGTTTGAAGCTTTTTGCTTTCTGTTTTGATACTTAGTAAATGCGCCTGGAGAGCTACCAGATAGTTATTAGGTTAACTTATTAGCAATCCGGCAGGGGCGCTTCTTTGGTTTTGTCATTTTATTGTATTGAGCTGCAAAATAATAAATGAAATGAAATGCACTGTACGTGTAATGTAATTCAGAAACGAATGAAGTTGTCATTGCGACCGTATATACGTTCTAATTGATTTTATCAACGGACTACTTTTCAAAGCAACCAAAATCTCCATAAATAGGCATGTAATCTACAGGTGTCCTTTTTTGGGGGGGGAGCATGAGCAAAATCAAGTGACACAGATTTCCCAAACCTCCCCGCCTTATTTACGCCACGCATTCCTTTGTACCGACGTGTCCTTTTGTTGGAGAACTTTTAACGCCACCCTTTGGCAGCTAGTCTACAAAAAAATGAGCTGGTCGGCCTCACGTGCTACAGTATGTATTTCCGGCACAACCTGCTCTCCTTCAGTGCCAAAACAGATTGATTAGTTCAAAGAATGATATCAACATGTCCCCATTGCTGATACACTGCAGCTGCTGTTCAGATGAATACACCCACTGTATGTACACTGGCTGCAGCTGTCAACCAAAACGTATAACCTTCAACTGTTGTCAAGAGGCATGGCTCACTTGCAGCAATTCCAGTGTTTGCCATCCAAAATGCATTTCCTAATTGAATTTACATAGGGCCAATTATATGCATCTACGGGCACACATCGCGTGCTCCATGCCTGCAGCATCTTGTCCGAACTTATTAAAATTTTGATACTAATTCTGGCAAACAATAGACTTCCAGCGGACAAGTGGAACCGGCAGTGTGGGCACGCGCATTTAGTCTACCCAACTACGAGTAGTGCGGCTGCATCCCCTTGTCTTGAGGTCATTCAGAAAATTCCGGGAAAATTGCTGTTTTTTCCTACTCTGTGAACATTCTTTGAAGCTGGATTTTCGTGACTAGTTCAGTTGAGCCTCTCCCTTTGCTGCAGATAACTAAATACATTATAACTAACTCACTCCAAAGTGTGGACCGGGCTAACAGTCCACATAAGGTTGACACAGCCTCTTCTGTTCACAGGTCGTCTCTAGGCATAGTAGTGTACATGTATGTACATGTATGTCACTTTGGCACATACATGTACATGTACATGTAGCAAATCTCTAGCCTTTTGTATGGGTTACAACTACATGTACATGTACATTCATGTCCAGAAAGTACATGTGCTGTACATGTGCTGTATATGTGCTGTACATGTGCTGTCCCAGTACATGTACATACATGTATATATGAAATGGCCCGTCTTTTCAAAAGGTGAGCTGCGAATGGTTTGAGAGTCCAGTTTAAATGTAATGTTTGTTTACATCTGATTATAGTTTGGAACAAGATGTTGATGAGCTCATCTCAAGAACAAAGATAAAAAAAACAGGAAACAAGAAACAGAAGAAAACAAACTTGGGAGGATGTACAGTGTGTACACGTATGTTCCGGATGTTTTCCCTGTGGTTATTAGTAGAATTGTGCTTGGCTGGAGGGGAGAGCAACGTTGGCCTAATTTGGTACCGATACATGTGTAGATATGAACAAACAGACACCTATACATACACATCTATGTATGTATTTCAAACACTGTAGGCTGTGTGAATTTGCTCACACGGAAACAACAATAACCACTAGTTGCATTTCTGACATCCATCACCACAAAGAAACAAGGGGGACATGTGACGGTTATCCTTGACAAGTCAGGTAATTTACAAAAGTACATGTACCCGTATCAATGCATGTTTTCTTTTCTGCCTGAAAGTAGGATAAGAGAATCAATGAACCATTCAATGCCAAACTCTGTCGGGGCGTTTAGTGCTGGAATGCGGGGCTTTTCCTGGCAAGATGCAATCCTCTCCTTTGCAGTGAGCCACAGTTTGTTTTCATTTTTCGATTCTTTTCAGAAAAGCAGAATAAAAGCGGAATGCCAGTTTGTCTTTGAGTCTGTCCTTGCGCAGTGAAAGTTGCCTGTGAACTGAACACTGAGGAAAACTTTGGGTGACAAAACCTGAGACTGAATGCATGATCACATCGATGAGCTGTGGGAAAGAAGCACAAGGACTGTGCCGACTCATCCGCTTTCTGGTTGATTTCCATGAGCCGATTTCGTATTTCAAAATGGCAACGTCATTTGAAAACAAAGCATGTGTGCGAGTTGGCATGCAGCTGCAGTGACAGGCCAGACCCTGCGCACACGTACATGTCTTGCTGTTCCCTGCTGACCCTAGCCGTACGTCATTTGGGGCACGCAGAGTGGGAATACCAAATCGGCTCAGTCACTGTTGTCTGAACCACATTTTGTGGTGTTCCTAAGAAAATTTCTCCCACGGAGTTAATATAAAGGCCCAATCAAAGTTGGTTCAGCATCGGGGGCTGATTTTAATGCATAAATGTACCAGTAACAATGCGGCTTCTGCTTGTGGCCGCACAACAGTTGCTAGGAAAATGTCCATATATACATGCAGACAGTCAATGAACTGACAAGGTATCACAGAGCATGATGCAATCCCCTGCAGAAATTGCAACACATGTACATGTACATGTGTGGTACTGAAATCAGTGCACATTGCTGAATCACACCTACGTGCACAGATGCATGCCAGTGGAAGGTTGGGTTAGCGTGTGCATGCATGTAGTGCACACAATTTCATGCAGAGAGTGACTGCATGCCAGTTGGGCACCAAAGGCCAGGCTGAAGGGGCACTGACCCACCAGTTGCTCTAAAGATGATGCAACAGGGAGTGGCAGGAGGGAAAACTGAAATCAAACGACTTCCATGCTGCGGCTGCAAATCTAAGATAGAGTGCCGAGTGCTAAATGACTGCGGCTTTAAATAGCTCCCCCCAGATAAAAATCACGAGAGAGTCGATGATGCAACTCTGTTCGATTTAGTCACCAAGATCTTGCAGGCTCAATTGCATCATACACGCACTGATTGGAAATCTGGTTGAGACAGTCACGGGGGCTGATGAATGACCACCACCGTAACCCACTTGAGCTCCAGTGTTTGGGCAAACTTCACAGTTCATATGCAACCAATTTTCGTTAGAATGTGCAAAAACTCCAGCATCCTTGTGAAGTCAATGAACTCTTTCCCATATCACTGTCAGCACTGGAAGAGAGGCTTTTCAAGAAAGCAATAAATCAATTGCAGTGAATATAAAGTGTTTTCTGTTTAACACAAATATACACGTAGCAGTACATGTAGGTGCTCGGTAATTTGTCCACAACTTAACTTACCCAGATTCAGTTGTCTGCAAACAAGATTAGAAGCACTCAGTGACCACAGGTCATTACAGACTGTCCCCCACTGACCATCATGAAACACCTGTGTGCAGACAGAATTCCAATGTAACTTTGAGTGATCAAAACACCTCCTATACGTAGTTATAGACTAGAGATGAAACACTGATGACTTCATCACAAACCTTCATTCAATACAGGGATCCCAATACGACACTTTTAGCGTCGATCTGCGCACTTTCGCGTTTGAAAACGAGGCTGTATGGGTCAGCTTCAATTCTTAATACGATCAAACGATTGAAAGTAAGGAGTCAAGACACAAAATACGTAAAGGTATGTAAAATTCAGACTTTTCAGGCTGCAAATTTTTGTGGAAGAGTCTTTCAGGATGACTCGACACGTAAAATCAAAAGAAAGAATAACGACTATTGACCGCGAACTAACGTACCTGCGATGGTCCTGTATCTTGTGCAGTGGGCGTGGTTTAAACTGAAGTGGCATCACACTTAACGAACCGGATACTGCATGTACTCTGTTGACTCTGCGGACGCGCGCGACGGAGTTCAACACCGAGAGCCTCGGTTTTGATGCAGATATGCGCAGACGGCGCTAATATGAAATCCCTCAATTGCTTCCTGGGCAACTTTCTAGTACATGAGTTGCTCGTTTCTTGAGAAAAATTGATTGCAGAACCTGGTAAATGTATGCCGGGCCTGGTGTAAGTTACACACTACCAGTGTTTGGCAAAAGGAGCTGCAAACTTCGCAAGAAAAGCAACACCTTCATGGAATTTCACTAATGCTACACCCCATGTCTACTTGTCCTTTTCTAGGCATTTGATATTTATAGGATAAAGTAAGCAAGTGATACAATTTCAAGTTTGTTGAAACTTCAAGAATTTACTGGGGGTAAAACTGTTCTGATGGGCGAGTATGTCTCAGACCCTCTACCTGAGTGGGTGGTGTGGGTTCAGGTTGAATAAAGTGAAATGGAAAACAGAAATCTATCTTTGACAGAAACTAAAGCCAAGTTACAGTTTTCAGAAGCGGGGGGGGGATATCCTTGGAAATTTCAAAAAAATTTCATTCTCACCTCCAACCTGCCTTCTAATTGGTCCCTACCACCGACCAATCGTATCTGGTCGGCGTTGGGCACTTTGCTTGGGTCTGCTGGTGCAAGCAATGTGGAGCTGGGGCAGGTGTCCACACACTCACCATTGTTCAGAATCTGAAGCCAACAAAAAGCTGTGTGTGAGTCAAGATAAAATGTCTCCCGCAGCTACACATCCGGCCGGTGTACATACATCAAAGATACAGCCATGTACTACTGGTACACGTATGTACATGTGCTTTGGAAACCATGCAGTTTCATGTAAAATTTCATGAGCTGATTTGTGGTGTTCACTTGAAAGAAACGGCATGTTAAAGATAGCACCTTTCAGAGAGTGAAAAATGTTAACCACCTGTTAATCTGATAAAAAATTGTTTATAAATAAGTACATGTTTATATGGATACATGTACATGTATGTACTGGTTCATCCATTTAGTTTATGATTTACTGGCCTTGCAAACCTACACAATGTACATGTAATTATCAGCTTCTCAAACAACCCGGAGTATCAGATATGCATGTTCAGGTACACCAGGTTTTTCCTAGTAAAGGCCTGAGGAGAGGATAAAAGATGTCCACAAAATGCAGACATGACCTGTGACCTGCTTGCATAAATAGTACATCACATACGTACATGTACAGTACTGTACTGTAAACGTACGTGCAGGCTGTCGAGTAGGGTAATGAGCCAGATCCACTCTTCCAAATTTACACCAGAGGAAATCACAGTTGGCACCGTGGTGACATTTACGAAAATTTCTTTCTTGAAAAAAATGAAGGCAACCGTGAACTTTACCATTAATGACACAACAATAACACAGATTTGCCTGACTGTTAGCATGTGCACATTTCATACACTCTCTGCGAGATTCACGGAACCCGTCCTTTTTTTACTTAGGTTGCATGCGTCCCGCAGGTGTAAAAAAAAAAAAAAATGCCCACACCATCACAAAAATCAACAAGCAGACTGAACACTTTGTAGACTCAAGCTTTGGTCTGAGGTGGTTTTTTTTCATTCAGCTCTAAATGTGGTACAGTGTTCAAGCCACTGGTGCCTACTGGTCAATGATGCCTTAAATCCCTTCCTCCCCCCACGTAAAACCACATAATGCCCTGTAGTCGGAAAGATAAAGGCTGCGAAGAACCAGTTCACATAATGAGTGGGTGGGGGGGGAAATTTTGTCTCGTCTGTGTTTACCCAGGCTGTTTGTCTGGTTACACCTTTCTTTGCCAGCTGTCAGCTTTATCTGCCAAATGTCAAGTCACACTTGAATTGTAGGAAATGACCTTTTTTTTTTATCATCAAATACAATTTCTGCACTTTGCTTTACTGTGGCATTTGCATTCTGAACGACTCGCGTTACCTGCTCATGGCAACGCTCAGTCACTGGGCACTTGTACAGGGCTATCAAATCAATACTTGGGCAGGAGGATTATACACCGGTACTGCAAACGTTGAAAATGTGTGCGTGAATGACACATTGGGTGTACCCTGTATACAATGAACATGCACACTAAAAAAAAAGCCTGGGAAAAAAAAAATGTCACCTTCAGCACTGCAACAGCTTACAACTTTTTTTTTCTCGCGCTCCAATGCAAACAGCTGTCTAGGCAGAAACAGTCACAGAAAGAAAAGTGCCGGTATCCAAGTACAGTGTCGGTATGCAGGGGAGTGCTTCTAGTGCAATTTAATGGCCATGAGTTCCTGAACTTTTCACCCTCGTCTTTCAGTTCCGCTCCGGTACAGTTTGGGATGATCCTAAAACACTACATGTATGACAGTTTGCACACAAACTGGTCATCTTTCCGGCGACTTAAGTCAGGCTTTCAAACGTGTGACCACATGACAATGTCAAAAGTATGTTGACAATTATTAAAAGATACACTGTAGACAGGGGCACATCCAGTGGAAGAGGAGGGCATCTTCCACCCCTGACGGCTTTTTTTTCTTTGTGCATGTAACTCAAAATACTTCACAGGTGAGAAGGCAAGACAGCAATCGGTAAATTGATCAAATATTGGCACCAAAACCCGCAGAAAACCCTAAGGAAAACACCATGAAATAAAACCAAGGATGTCGAGACCATGAGTAGGGCTTCTGATCTTTTTATTCTCCCAACATCCTGTGCAATAACCATACAGCTGCATTCGCTTTGGAGTTTGAATCCCCCCCCCCGACACCAAAAGCTGGATACGCCCCTGACCGTATACCCTTACCATAATTTATTGCTTTATGCACACATGTACACGTACGCAGGATGCAGACCACGAACTTGGAAAGCAGTCACTTTTGAAGCTACATGTGTACTTGATGAGGCACAGTACTACATGTACATGTAAGTTTGGGGGGGATGTTTTTGGTGTTTCTGCTTGGTATTTCTGTGGGGCGAGGTACGTGTACAATGTATGTTGGTGGGTTGCCAACATGGAGCCAGATTGAGTATGGGATTCCCTCGTAGATCGGTTGTGATCAAACATGTAGCTCTGTAAGCCTAATCTAGACACTGACTTGGGCAGCACCCGTACGAACCGTGGCCAATACATCGCTGCCAAGGCAAGGAAAGACAAGACCACTGTTCACTTCTCCTAAATCTGTACATTTATGTATTTGATGGTTTGGAAAGGACATGCATACATGCAGAAATGCCAGAGAGGCATTAACATTGTTTCGTTATATTTACTTGCTGGTAAGATCTTCCAAATGGGCATAAGAATGTGAAAAAAGTGTAAAATGTGAGAGTCTCTATTAAGGTGCTTAAGAGTTATAGCCCTGGGGGCTGTCTGTTTGTTGGTCGGCAAGTCAGACTGAGGTTGGGTCCTCTAGTACAGGTACATGTAGATCTATTCGGTCAGCGAGTTGGTGGGTCCGTTTTAATTGTGGCTTTGGTCAATCCTTTTCATTGGTTTGTCAGTTACCTTGGGAGCTCTGCAGGTCGTGCATACTATACTGAATTCCTCATTGAAGCCACAGGTCAAGCACTGCATCGAGCAGGTCTGGCAAATGTAGGAGGCTGGGTTGCCATAGTAACCGTGATCACATTCTGTCTGGCAGACACCTGCCTGGCTGTACATGTCCGGTCCACAGCTTTGCACACAGGATGTGCCCTGCCAAAACAAACATATTGATAACTGATTAATAAATACTGGTACATGCATCATTTCAAACTTAAATGGATAGAAATTAACGGCACCAACCAGTAATCAGTTTACAGAATAGAACCGTCAGCAAAGTTTAAAATCACTGGAAAAGTAAGTGTATGAAAAGATTAAAGCAATTTTTTTTCTCTCAAGAACATAATGAAAGTAGGAAATCTTTTTGAGCGATATTTAGAGCATAGTGATAGAAAACCTAAATTATAAGTAATCAAAAAAAAACCTTCAGCACAAAAATTTCCCACTTCCAAAAAAAAAAAAAAAAAAACCCCACCTGGACATTTTTTCCACTCGTGAAACAAGGTGTGAAAAATTTTCCAACTGTTGAAAGAAGTTGCAACTTTCTTTTTTCACAGAGGAGACGAAAGTGTGAAAATTTTCTCCCCCTTTTGGGGTCTGAAAACATATGTACATGTATGTATACATTGTATACACATGTAGAGGTGCATTATGTTCAAATTTACAAATGGTGCAGGTACATGTACACTGTACATGGGTTGTATAGTAGCTTCACTAGTTAGGCCATGACTTCTTCACCCCACATACTCCTCAACATGGAGTGCAGAAATCTGCATACATGTACTACAGCAAAAGCCCCTTTCTTCATATACATGTTGGCAGGATCTAAATGGAGTCCCCAGCTTGACCAGATTATCTTTACCACCATTAGTCAGTCTATATAAGGCAGTGCCCTTTATCATTTATTATCATGCATCATACAGCACCTGGCATGCCTGGGAAACGACTTAACCACAGTGATCTGAACTTAACCACAGCTATGCTCACAATGCTGAGTGATCCCGCTATCTTAAAGGGAGACGTCTGTCGACATTATGCACCGGTGCTGCATAATGTCAGCATAATGTATTTCAAACGATACACCAGCGGGAAAACCGTTTACCTGGCCATTTTGAGGAAAAAATACATGCATCTTATCAATGAACATACTGTACTTGTTGTTACAGGAAAGTAAACTGAAACACATGCACATGTACCGGCAGAAGGAGAAGAGACAATGGGTTGCGAATTATGTGAACATTTTATTTACATGTATTGTACATGTGTACAATGTAAGCTTCACGATGCTAACCATGAAGTTTATGGTATTTCAGTTATGTCTGTAAGTTTGCTTCAATAGCTGGGTGCATTTCATTTTGTGGAGAAAACTTTATCGTTCCTCTTTAAAACTCAGCAACTACAGATGCAAACGTACAATGTACATATGTACGTACATGTGTACACATGTACTGGTACATACGGGAATTGCACTCCACAAGTACAGTACGTGTACAGTGTCCTTTGCCAAGAATGAAATGCCAAACATATCTCAGACAAATTGCTCAGATTTGCCAAGGGGGCGGCGGGGTTCAAAAGTTCAACTCTCAATGAAAGCCCAGCAGCACGTAGGCGGGTCTCATCGTTAAATGCGGTCAGACTGCCATGTCATCATGCTTTTTCTCGCACCAACTGACAAAGATCACAACCTGACTCAGTTCGGTTTTTGGCCAGGTGCCAATCAAGCTGATCTCGCG
>NW_019091644.1:52280-132652 GCF_001949145.1 Acanthaster planci
CTACATTTTATGAAGAAATTTTGCCCTCTCCAAATAGGACAGGCCATTGAGTGTTTAGGCAACGCGCGACTTAATACCCTTTTTTGAAGAGCGGGTCTAATTTGTAGACACCTGGTACTCTCTTTTTATTTGTAAATTCACATTCAACAACTGCGGAAACATTGCTCAATTTTTGAATGGTGTATGTCTCACTTTGAAATGAAGCCCTATGCGTTACGTAGATACATACGTGTACATGTACTGCATGGGAGTTTGCCAGGCTGCCACTTTGTACACATCCACGATGCCTAGGTACATGTACATGCACACTCACGTTCACGAGAAACCTGGTGAGAAATCGGGATGGAGCAAAGCTGCACAGTGGACTGTCCAACTTCAGCACGGCAGCTTTCATTGTACCTGGGTGCTGGGTACCAAACTCTTTAAACGAGGCTGCCCCCCCCCCCCCGGCCGGTATGTCCCCGATCTACATGTACGGGAAAATTGGCTGGTTTCTCGACACATTACATACCTTGAGGAACTTGGAGGGTTTGCAGCTGGTGCACTGGTCAGCGGCAATCGCGCAGCTGAGGCACTCTGAGGAGCACGTGGCACAGTCATAGTTGCTGCTGGCGGGCAAGTAGTAGCCTAAGCCACAGGAGTCCACACAACGGCCGGTGGCTCCTGCAGTGCAAGATTGGTATGAAATACGCTCACTCTGACAGGGCATCAGACTCCAACAAAAAGAAGTTTTCAACTAGAGAATTACGTACAAGCGTATCGTGTAAAGTTACAATATGGGGATCAAGAAATCTAGAGAAATGGTCACGCAAGGGCCCATTTATACGAACGTGCAGTGCAACAACCCTCATGTCAGGAGAAAATGTGTTTGGCCATTGAGAGATATCCAACTTACATTTGTTTATACAGGTAAAGAAATCTTAACACTGTACCGTACATGTACCTTGTAACCAAATGAGACATGCCTTGCATTGAAATCTACACGTACACTGTACGATGCATTGCTGCCTCAACCAATCAAAATACGGTACTGGAAAACCTAGAGTTGAAGTTTGCAGGATTACGAGCAGATAGGATTTAAAGTGTATTCCTGCATACGTACTGGAACGCACATGTCCAATTACACTAGTCAGAATGGAAATTTTCACAAATTTTCACAATTTTCACAAATCATCACAGTAAGGTGTTTCCATGAACGATTTAAATGCTTAATCTACCGGTATTACACTTAAATCCTTGAAGGGGCAGGAGAGTAAGAAAAGGGTTGCTGATTGTTTTGAACGACAAAAGAAAAAAAAAAGTCACGGAAAGTGTTACTTTCAAGAACAACGGGTGGAAGTTGTGGGTGCAATGAGTAGTCATTTAAATCCAGACTCAACATGTACGAGACTTAAGGGATACATGTACATGTACACTCTATGTAATGTACATGTACAGAGTATATATGGATACATGTACAATATATAATACATATATTGGGGAGCAGGTTAGCCTAGCGGTTCTTTCCTCACTTTGTACCCAATGAGGCCCAGGTTCGAGTCCCAGCTTGGCCCAGGCTTTACATGTAAGTGCATTTGGTTTCCAGTCCATACTCGCTCTCGAAGGTTTTCTCCGAGTACTCCGGTTTCCTCCTGCCTCTAAAACTGGACCTTCTTCCTACCGGTAACTCAATAGGGACCCCGTTGGGAATACGTTAAGTTTCAAACCTTTCATGGGCTATCCCTGATATTACACGTACCTCATTGTGAGGTACATGTAGGCCTAAAGTTGAATAAATCCAATCCGATATGCGTACATACATGTATGTACAACCTGGTATGCACACATGCCAATCAACCTGTCCCCCAAATACAATGAACAGATGAAAACCTGCCCAATACTTTTAATCCTCCAATTATCTTACTTGTACGGCTGCTTTTCCAAGAGCTCTTCAGATTCCACAGGTTGAAAAAAAAAACCCCAAAGTGACCCTTTTGTCAACTGAGGTGTTGGGTAACAATGGTTGCCACCGGTATTTGTCGCAACCCTTTCGGCCAGTGCAACCAGCGCTGGGTATTTAATGCTGTGAACATTAAGTTTGCTCCCGCAACAAAGGCAACAATTGAACAAGGCTCACTGCCTCCTCGCAGAGGGCACTTGAGGTTGTTGGCTTTTTAACCTTCCCAAAGGATTAGCATGGAAAAGACGCTGATCGTGGATCAATAGACGATAAACCCCACATGCTGGCAAGGCTGAAGCATGGTGCATAGAAAGTCCTAAGCAGGGGTGCTTAGCGTTTTTAACGGATCTAAGTTGATAGTCTGGGGGAAATGGTTGTTCAGGAAGGGATGGATTTAGCATTTCGCAAGGCTGATGAGCAAGACCTGGATAGTCTGCCAGTACACGTACAGGGCATCAGTTCCAAAAAGAGTTCCAACATTATGGCTTAATACAACCTTCCACTGGACTTTGCACCATAAAGGGCTTCATCAGTGGAGAATACACTAGATTCTGAAATACAGGGTTTGCATGGCTGCCATCTTGCAGGTCAACACTTTTGTTTTGCAAGGTACCGATAACACAAACAAGGTTTCCCTGAGGAACAAGAGAACTGCCCTACAAGATACCTACCATGCAAAGCCTCTATTGACTGAAGCTTTGAAGTTACCACGGGGCTTCATGGGAAGTTACAGACAAGATGAGTGTACAGTGTTTGCAAACATCTGACCCAGCTGATTTTCAGCACATTTCAAATTCGGCACGATAGAGAAATTTCATTTTCAAACCTTTCATCTGACTCAATGAAGTATTTTTGCATGGTCATATTGGGTTGTACTAGTACATTGCTTTTCTGGATTTTAAAGAGAACTGTTTATTAGCACATTTTAATCTGTATTTCAGAATTGTTGAACCGTTGGGAATTGGAATTTTTTTTACTTGTACATGTACAGTGAATGACACTTACATGTAGATGTACCCACTGGTGCATGCATTACATGTACATGCACATGAACTTAATGGGTTTTATTATTTTGACACAATAATATTAAACTTATGCAAGAGTTACACTGTAATTTTTTTTTTCCATTTCAGGCGCACTATGGCTTAATATGAAGTTACGCAGATTACAATAGTTGGGACACATGCTTCCTGTCTGTAAAAACTGGTCCTAATACTTGACAGTTTTTGTGCCCGACAGTGAAAAAAAGTCATTGCTACATAAATCGAAGGTACATACATGTACATGTACTTTCACACTGTTACCATATTTCCTGACTGGAAAAATTAAACATCAATTGTCCTGTGGTACATGTATGGGCAGTTTTTATACAGATGAGGGCAATCTTTACTGTACATACATGTATACCATGCATCTGCACCAAGGAGTGCACCATGCATCTGCACCAAGGAGTTTCCCAAATGCTCTCCATCAGATCAGTTCAGGGTTTGTTTCAGGGAGTATTACTGAAGAAACTCACTTGTCACACAAACGCCATACATGTACAAGTAGACCCAAATCAGACAAACTTCATTTTGTGAACTTTTGGGGTATTTCATTTTTTTTTCAATTGTTTCTTAAACCTAACACTCCTCAATCCTTCACCTGTTGGAGGATTGAGGACTGTTAGGGTTAACCTCTGGCGATGCTCAGTAAGTGCAGAAAAATGAAGCAAAGATACCAGGAAAACTGAAAAGGAAACATCATTTCTAAACAAGAAATAACTACCCTCTTTAGACAAACCAAAATTGGTGACCCAAACATGCCTGCAAAGAAGTCCTCATTGTGCTAACTGGAGCCTACTACTCCCACTAAAGTTTTGGAAACAGGTGCATGGCGTAGAGGAGCAAGATCTTTCCACGGACAGCTGCAGCAGGAGTGCTGTCCTAGCTTTGTAGTTTCTCAGACAAAAAAGCCGGCCGTCTACGGTGTACATGCGCTTCCACTTTTTCTTACCTCAATACCTGCACTTTGCTTTCATCCATCAACATATCAGTACAAAAGGACTCATGCAGGCATTCCATAGGATTCGTTCTCTAATCCCTATCAAGAGAATGTTTTGATGGAGGGGTTCGGAGATGAAAACCTCCTCTAATCCTCACTTTGCTTCATCACTGCCCACAAATTCCCTGTTGCTTATGTTGCAGTATGAACCCGGCCAAAAAAACCCAAAAAACACAATGTTTACCACAAGAGACGTCTGTGAGTAAAAATCACTATTCGTCCTACTAGCGGCACTCGATATTTCCAACGTGTTCCCAAATGGCATTTTGAAGTCAGTCCATGCACTAAGAAGGTTATTCCCTGGGGGAATGCACACTGTCTAATTTACATGCAAAGCTGCGGCCGAGTCCTTTACAAACCCCCCAAGCAAAACAGGTAGAGTTGTATTAAGGTGTGCAGCAGAAATGAAGCCCAAGTAGCGAATGTACAGAACAACGTAAAAAAGAATACCACTGGCGGGCAGCGTCAGGCATGCCTAAGAAGCGCTCTACTTCCAGAAAAAATAGAAAAAACACATTTTTTCCCCTGACTACTCAGAGTCCAAACCATTTTCTAAAGCCTGAAGACTCAGACGCTAAATCTGTTTGCTTTTCTGCCTTCATGTACCAGTAAAGGTAAAGTATTCAAATGCGACCATGTATGGTGTCCTCAGCCAGTACACATACATGTACACGTACACGTACCTACTTATGCAAAAGGACTCAGCTATAGGCTACAGCTCCACATTTGAAACAGGGAGTACTGTACATTCTCGGGGGACCTTTGCCCCAGCATTTGCTAAGTTTGGAGATGCCGCCTTACAAGCACTTACCGGGATGGGTGAGGGTGGATACCAGGCTGCCCCAATTAGTGGCTGCAGGATGTTACCGGGGAGGATACAGTCACCATGGTAACGGGAGGAATTCAGCAGGCACCACAGCATGCAAGAAACAGGAAGGAGTTGGGTGGGGTGAGGCAGACAGAAGGGGGAGGGGCGGGAGAAATGCAGAACAACTTTATCAAGTTTCTACATGTATGCATGTACATCTACATCTATGCCTACTGCTGCACCTGAACTGCTAACAAGGAGTGCTGGTACATGTACATGGACAGTGTAGGCCCCATCAGTACACTACAGGGGTGTGAGTGGCCACTTAAAAATCAAAGCTAACAACAGCTACATGTAGCAAAAAACTGAGATGTCAAAAGTTCCCACACTAGGACAGACCAGGTGTACAAAAAAGCTGAAATTCAGGGTCAACATCTGAACAAAAAAAACCTGAAATCGGCTAACAAGCTGAATTCTCACACCGCGGGCATTCAGTACAAGTTTATTTCTCACAGCGCTCTACAATGTAACCTTAAGTTCAGCAACTCTGGGGGGGGGGGGGAAGGATTTGTGCATGAAGATTGCACAGGTGGCAACATGGGACCTCTGGATAAGTTGGGCTTCTACAAGTAGATGGCCAGTGGTGCAATCTCAGGCATTTCCCAGCCACTTTCTTCCGACCCTTTGAATCCAATTTGCTTGAAGTGTTTACAACTTGAAATGAAGACGAGATTTCTGGGGGGGGGGAGGGTGGTCATCAAATGCTGATTGTTTTTCAGAAGTTGTTTTTGTTGCTGAGTGGAACTTGTCACTGGAAAGGGGTGGGGGGCGGGGGGCGGGCCTGAATAAAAATGATCAGCGTGATTGCTTAGATGTGTCCTTTTACATGCACCGTGGCAGTCATTGGTGCTGCAGGGTACCTATAAGTTGCACACCTGAGCCTGTATACACTGTACATGTAAGTTTAGCTTTAAAACATTTTAAGTTCAGCATTTACTATTCAGTCAACCGTCATTTACATCTATCTTTACTACATGTATGTATAATGAAGGTGAGTATGTCCATGTTCGTGTATACATGGGCGAGCACAATAAAAACTTCACACTTTATCACATTGATTTTAAAATTTGGAATTACAGTATACAGAAAATTTGTCAAATATTACGGAAATTCTGGTTAACAAACTCGCACCGGACATCACTTAAGGTCAATAAGAACTCGATATATAGAAACAAATGACTGAGTCCCTGACTCCCCCAACCCTGCATGAATTTGGAAACTTTTGGAAAAAATCTGTTAAAATGCTTCACGAAACTTCGTTTACTCAAAAAGCTGAAACTTTTTCAAATGTTAAGAAACGTCTTAACTTACATGTGCATTGTAAATTTGGGCAAACATACGATAGCAAAAATAGAGAATTATGATTTTTTTTTCTCGTTTCATTGGTCTCTTTAATCAAATACTTCTGTTGGGCCCGAATACCGTAGATATGCCTACTACATCATACATGTACCCTTATACTGTATGTGGGAAAGAACATTAAATCTATTCCCCTATTTATGTAACATCCCATTCAAATTGGAGGATTGAGGACTATTAGTAGGGTTAAAGCTGTTCTAAATACGTTAACTGTACATGCCGCGGGAATAATTTTCTCTGTGTTCCCATCACTTGACTGCTTTTATTGATAAAGTTCAATCGGCCATGAGAACGACCACGGCATCAATATTTAGATTGAAGCTTTGCGCCACCTACGCCCTGTTGCTACATATAGCTTCACTTGCTCTACTTTATTTACAAACAGCCCAGGACAGGAAGCTGGCGAGTTCACGGCAAGTTCATGGTGAGGTTACCGCTGATATATACATGCACACATACCTGCCGTACAAACACTGAATGGCCTCCTGCCGTTTTAAACTACAACCGCGGCACAGCTGTTTCCAACTGCACCGTCTTTCTTGATCCACTGATCACGTTCAATACTTCAGAGGCAGCTGGGCAGTGGTGACCAGCTTTTGTATTCTGTGCATATTTGGGAGTTTACCTCTTTCTTTCGGGGGGAGGGGTTTGAGGGATAATTGTTCACCCTTTTCTAAAGGGGGTTTATACACATGCAGTACATTTTACACGGGTGTCTACATTTCATTAGAAAAAAACCCTTTCAAGAAAAGGTTTAGGGGCAAATGCAAAAGATCCCAATTCTGAACCCGAGGTACATGTGCTAATTACACATTTGGTACAAACCCTTCATGGATGTGCTTCATTTTAAACATTAAAATATGTATGTACTCCTCCTATCTTGTTTTTCACATTTTTAGTCCTGCTTTCCGAGTTTCCCTGAGCTCGAGGGTGGGTTTCAATGGTGACTTAGAGCTCAAGCAGTGATGTAAACTGTTTCAATCAAAATCCCAATGAGACAGTGACAATGAAATGATTGGAACTGGAAGATCCAAACTTGGAGTCATCGCCATTTGCCACAAGGCGCTCATGATACAATGTAAAGTGTGCAAGAGCTACCGGGTAACAAAGCAGATAAGGGGACCATTGCGAATGGCATCTTCACAAGGTGCTGACATGTATGTAAAGTACTCTGTGACTCTGAAATCAACAAGTTTGGAATTGTAAAATTTGAAATCTGTGCATTCAGTTTAAATAGATTTGGTTTTTTGGGTCGAGAGCCATCAGTAACTTGTAAAACTGAGAAGCCCCTCCTTCTCAGAGGGTACATGTATCATGAAAACGATAATACTTCACAGAACTGTACAGCTACAAATTTGTATGAATGTCACAACATGGCAAGGAACTGGTCAGAACTTTCACTGTTTCTCAAGGAATACATGTACCATGTAGACATGCCGGATTCAATTCAAAACCGGATTTTTTCTACAGGTTGCACTTACCGGTGCCTGACGCTCCTTCACAGCGTACACCAGCGTCTTCCGTGTGTCTGCACTGGTTGTCCCGCCATTGGCTTTGCGGGCAATGGACCAGTTCAGCTTCACTGCCATCGCAGCGGACGTGGTTCAGTACAACAGGACCTGTTCAAAGGTGGATCAGGAACCAAACTTTTGGGTGGGCCGAAATTGTTTTTGAGGTGCAAATACTGCCCACTATTATCTGCCGTACTTCACTACGTAACCTTTCATGGAGGGTCCAAAGCTTCAATGGTTTGGTCACTTTTGAAAGGGATGCACACCCCTGTTCTCATCTTGACCAATTTCACGACAGAAGTAAACTGTGGCCCTCTTGGTTCCACAGGGATCCGGATCACTGATTGCGATCCCGATCCGGATCCCTATACAGAACACAGTGTTACCGGTAGCAGTAAGCGTATAACATTCCTTTGAAACCTCCCCTACACTATGAAAGGGTATATTACTAACCTGTGCCCCGTCCATAGCCAGGTGCAGACACAGCGGCTGTGGCAGAGCCATATCCCAGCTCCCTGCAAACCACTAGGGCATCATTGATGTCCCATTCATCATCACACACCGTGCCCCACTCCCCATCAATGTACACCTGCGGCAAACAAACAAGTGCACCCTTTCTAAAAAAAACATTCCGTGGTTTATGATTTATGGTTTATGGCACACCCATGTCTGATAACTGAAAGCCGAGTAAGCAAAAAAGTCTCTCCTCCAGGTTGGGAGAAAAAAATGGCGAAGGCAATTCTTTTATCTTTCTAAATCAAAGCAGTTTGTTCCAAGACGGGGAACACATTTTCTGAACTCCGGTCCATGTGGCTCTTTTTGTTTTACGGTACGTGTACTGAAGTATAAGGTAAACTTGCTCAGCTTTGTTTTAAATGGGAAAACTTGGGCTATGGAGGCTTGTTTCAAGCAGACTCAAATGAAAAGCGACAGAAATCTTGAAATTCAAAAAGTAAATTATTTATTAAACAATTTAAAAGGAATAGAAATTTTCAACAGGGCAAGAAGTATTGTTCATCTCTTAAATCTTGCTAAATCGTGGCTGAAGATACTCCCAGTTGTACATGTACATGTAAGAAGCTACCCGGTATTATATTGATTATAATGTACAACTGTATACATTCTTGTGACTGATTTTGCATACGGTCAACAATCAGCCGGTCGGTACGACGAAATACATGTATTTGATAAAATTTAAGGTCAAATATTTGAATAGTGAATTATTCGAAGTGACTCAGCCCTATTACACAACTCTTGTGAAAACCAGAACTTAGTTTTTTTTCTACTGGATGTCATCAGCAGCGTGACATGTGAGGAGAAGTTTCTAAGGAGGTACATATACATGTACCACGGGGGTGCAAACTTTTTTTTTTTTTACAAGGAGGCCCACTGAAAGCAAAAAGGGCACATTTTTTCAACTGCCGGTATTTTCCCAGGCAATTTCAGCAAAAAAAGTAACAGACGAAATCACGAAAATGTGAGGCCTAGATTCAAATTCTTGTTTAATTGAATCTTCCGGTCTCTATCCAAACAGCAAAGAACACCATTGGATTCTGTCACTGTATGTTTTTGAGTCAGTCATACATTAAATAAGTTGATTTGAATAGTCAGACATGCTACATGGACGTTGAGAAAAAAAACGAGGGAATTCCAATCTTTAACCCTAACAGTCCCAAATCCCCCAATTTCCATACGATTTTACATACACCGTAGGGGGTTAGGGTTAATACAAGAAGTGTTTGTGTGTTTCAATTTTTCAATTGAGTGAGTGTGAAGCGAAACATGAGGAAATATGCTGATCAAAGGAGACACTGCATGCCTGATTTAGTCCTGTCATTTTATTCAAATGTGTCGGAAGCCTGGGAAAGAGATTGCTGAAGAATTCAATTTAAACAACCAGCAAACGATCTCCATCTTCCTCCATTCACATTGGTCTACATGGCACTGGCATACATGTATCGTGCATTTGGACTCTAATTTCTTACACTTTAGATATAATCACAGTCATTTTGAAGGAAAGCAAAACTTGATACAAGCGTGTGAATAATAAGGGACGGATGAACCTCGTTTTGATTCAAGTATGTGGTTACTTTTGGCAAAATGCTTTCAGATCAGAGTGTACCTGTACATGTACTTTGCAGGAAAGGAAAGCGGAAAACATAAACAATATAATGCACAGGGAAATAAAAAACCAAACTTGCTTTCATGTTACAAGTAAAACGACAGTCCTGATTTTCCTCACACGTACTGGTACATTTCCATTTTCATGATTTTTGTTTCAACTTCCCGTTTGGAATTGTAACAACAGATTGATAAGAAATAACCACATGTAAAGAAGACGCGTATCACAAAAAAAGTCCTGCATCAATTTCAACTGAATTAAACTGTTTACAGAAAACAGTGTTACATCCAGCCGCATTTTAGTGCAGGACAATTTAGTAAGGGCGAAGACAGGAAGCGAAGCCACAGGAGTCTCGCGGGTCATGGCCGGGGGGGGTCTAGGGGCCTGCTTAAGGGGACTCTAGATCACTTTTTCAGTTGAGTTTTCAAATTGATTATAAAAGAGTTCAATTTTTTTAAATTTCTTCCGGGTAAAAATTTTCGTAGTGACTAATGTTTTTTTTTCTGGGATTTTCAAGGATTTTTGTGCTGGTCGGTGGGCTGTTTCATCAAGCTTAGTGCTGGACGGTAGAACGCTGTGGAGGAGATCCCTGAACATCCTGAATGGTGCCGACTGGCTTAGCTACCGGTACATGTACATGTACAACACTGGCCAGGATATAAAGGATTTTTATAAGTAAAGCAGTGCTTGCAGCAGTAAGTTCATGTACATCATCAATCCTGTCCCTATAGAGAGTTAAAGAGCATTTATGATAAAAGACGTGCAAACCACATACGCGGACATGTACAGGTACCTACATGTACTCAAAGCGATTGTTGCATTTTAAATGAACACTTCAAGTTTGAAGTAGAGTGACTTTAAATGAAAACTGAAATATATGTACCACAAGATTTCAAAATCCTTGGCGCTTCAATGAATCTTAACCCTAACCTTCCTCAGTCCTCCAACAGGTGAAGGATTGAGGAGGGTTAGGGTTAAACTTGATTTCAGCCAATCTGTTAATGTTGGACAAATTTAACTTACTGGTGAATATGGAGGCACTTGAATGCTACATTTAAAAACACAAATAACAAAACGCACATAGAATGACTAAAACCTGCAATTGGCTTGCAAGAAAATGAAGCTGAATGTAACACAGGTACACATGTACATGTACGGTACATGAACCGGTTGGTGTGAAAAAGAAACCCCGGCATGAACAAGACTGAAAGGCATCCATGACCTAAAAATGCACACTTTTTGCTGAAATTGCAGGGAAAGCCTACATCAAATTTATCAACCGTGACCATGTGAGCGCATGGCTAAGAGGTTTTCAGTAACAAGTACATGGCCCTGCCCCCTCCCCCTAGCAGAACACAAGGACCCAGGCTTGAGACCCACTGCAGGCAGTTTCAAGTTTTTCCTTCTAACCTAAAGAGTACAAAACCATCCTTTCATTGTTATGGATTCCTACATCAATGTTAACTGGACTTAAATTACACATATCACCAGGTGATTTTTTTGAATTGGCCAGAGATGAATGGAAAAGGACTGAAAGATCATAAGATATAAAATCAAATGTGCAAAACGATGATTATCCCAAAAGTTGGTGAACACTTTCACAGGAAAAGGTTTTTCTGTGTTGCAAGTAGGAAAATATGGTAGGCCTACAAAAGGCTATGTACAGGTAGGCCTACATCATGTACATGTATATCCAACCATGCGTTCAACGATGCTTTGTACAAGTGGGAAATCATTTTCAATAATGCCTTCAGGCCCTAGGCCTTGATACATGCAGGAAGGAATAAAACATGGTACATTGTACCTGGGGTATGAAATGTGAGTGAGAATGTGAAGTTTAACAAAATGATCTACTTTTAATATATTACTCTATATATATTATTATAAATATATTATGTATTATTTCCATGACAATATCCATGACAATATCCTGCGCCTCAGATCCTAACATCCCTGGACCGGCATGACCGGAGGTAGACCCGTAAACAGGGCCCAACGAATACTCCTCCGTCATATACTTCGTTGGGCCCTGTTTATGGGTCTAGACCGGAGGATCCTAACGGAACTTGTGCGTACGCATGCCATGCGTGTACACATGCATGTAGTCCTAACTTTTCGTTAGTTTCCATTTGGCCTACTTCAATATTTGGCATGACTTGACATCAGCAGTGAGGTAACGTTAGGCCTAGGCCTAATCCAATTATAAAGGAAGCCGAGATTTACTCGGCAAACACGTTTAAAGTGTTGTTGCTTACATTACATGTACCAAGTTGCTACAATCGAACGACGAGCCTACCAGAACTGCATACGCAGCCCGCCATCTTGATTTCCGCTTAGAACGAGATTTGGACTATATTTCGTGCACGACGCATATCATGACGTGAAACAGTCGTCGGGAAGGGAAAAGTTAGTAGTTGTGTTTGGAAGTTGCGTTCATTGTGTAAACAAAAGTAGAAATAGGTACACTTTACCTCCACACGTCCTTCATAGGCCGTCACTCCTCCAACCAACCTAATAGCCAAGTTCTTCGATAGTTTAGGATCGCAAGACTCGACACAAATTCCACCATCCAGGTAGAGGTGATCTTTGCAACTGGAGCAGACGGAGTTGATGGGCCCGTCGAAGCAGTTATTGCAGTTGTCGTGGCAGGACTCGCAGGTGCGGCTCAGGGTGTTCCCGTGCCTCCCAGTGCCACAGTTGAGGACGCAACGGCCCTCCGTCAGGAATCGTGGGGCCTCACAGGACAGGCAGTGCTCCGCGTGGTCGGTACACGTCAGGCAATCAGGGGAGCAGAGCTCACACCGATTGGTGCCGGGTACTCGGTAGTAACCATCTCCGCAAGAAGCTACGCAGAGACGAGAGACGTCTGGTCCGGAGCATCGAACAGCTGTGGGAAAATGTATTTTACCTTGAACTCTGAAGAGCATGTTGCGCGACGATAATGTTTTTTCTCCTTTTAAAAATTTGAACCATTGTTAACCCTGTTAATTCTTTGCCGTCTTCTATTTTGAGTTGAAACTCGTGTATTGACTTTTTTAAAAATTATTTTTTATGTAGGCTACAAAACTTATTTTCCTCTATTTGGTGCCGAGTCTACGTGACTTGTTCAAAACGAGGAAAACTCAGACACTAGCTTTTCTTCAGAGATCGGACGTATAGCAAGGACTCGAACCGTCGATAGATAAAAATTAAAATGGGTCCTTCAAGCTTTACGTTTCTGTAAACAAAGTAATGTGTTACGCCTGTATAAAGAAAACGGAACGATTTGATTTAAATAAGCCTATCGCATGAAAAGAAATACTTTCCTTTGATCAGTAGCTTGCTGCTGGTAATATGTTTGAAAGGGAGCTGTTGACGAGTGTGTGTCGATAAACAGCTTCATAAACATGGCCCGTTTTTTAAGTATCTTTATTGTTTTGAGTGAAAATTCACTCCCAAAAGTCGGAAACTAGGGACCAGACGTTAAAATTTTAGTGTGAAATTTCTTCAATCGAAAGGATCCAGTTTTCACTTGACCTCCGACTGCAGTGATTATTTTGTCAGAGTATGTCAATCTAAATTGAGATTGATTTTCACTCTAAATCGTCTTGTCCCTAGTTTAAAACTTTCGGATGTAAAAACTAACTGGCTCATTAGAAATAACGCGAGCATCACCGACCGTGCATAATTAGCCGTGGCGGGTAACCTCATACCTGCATCTTCGTAATGGGCGCAGTTGTGTCTCCCCCACTGAAGATTAGGACAAAACTCTAACTTGGACTCCGTCCCGAGGCACTCCAGGTCATCAAGGTGAATGGGCATGCGCGATGATGCCCCGTCGAAAGACCGGTTGGCAACGCTGAGCGCCTCAACCGCGTTACCTGAAGATATGTCAAGTTGAAAACTGAGTCATACGCAGCTCATGCAGCTAGGTAGGTTAAAAAACTATGACTAACTTCCGTCATCGCTCAGTCACTTTTAATCTTGTGCTGCTAAGTTGAAACTGCCGCAGTGCACAGCATCATCCTACTACACAATCCGAAATTTAACTTCGTGGATACAAAATGCACAAACGACGGACTCAAAACTGGAATGTGGGATCGACGATCTCTTCAGCAAGTTGCAACTGACCATTTTTTTTTTCATTTTCGGGGGATAAATAGATCGGTAAGTTCAAATAAAGGTGGAAGACATGCAAATGCCGTCTATTGAGAGGTAAATGGAGGCTAGGACTGGGAAAAGTCATCATGAAAACAAGGCAAATTGGACGAGATGGACGAATTATTAAGGCGTAGGCCGATAGCGATGACCGAAGGAGCGAGGAATGACGGGTTGCTTTTTCATCACTCACCAAGCTGAAGTTCACTGCACACAACCTGTGCATCGTGTATGTCCCAACTGTCATCGCATATCGATCCCCACACCCCCTCGTGTAGGATCTCCACCCTGCCTTCAAACGCGTCGCTGCCTCCCCGTAGCCTAAGCCTGGTCCGCGCAGGTCCCCGAGAGAACATATTCCCACAATCCATTACACATCTATAGCATTTCAGAAGAAACAATCGCACTTATTATTTTCGTATTTCTGTTCTTGCTTTCCTGTACGCGTGCGTCAGAACTAACCGGCAGACTGTTCAGCAATGTTCAGAAAATTGCGTCACTATACCGTACTAAATAGTTTCTTTTACTTTCTTTTGTAAGACGAATTTAATATAACTTTATGCAATAAATATATATTTCAGTTTTTTCCTTGTATTTAATCATAATATGGTTTAGAACTGGTTCACTTTTGATATTTTACATTATAGTCAATTGTATTTTTAATTTTGCGTGCATATCGTTTGTACTTTGAAATTATGGATTTTTATATTAAACATACAAATTATGATTTTTTTATATTATACATATAAATTATGATTTTTATATTAAATGTATAATAATATGTAGACTCTGTTTTAACTACATCTACTTGTTCTGAATTTGAGATTGTTTAGATTTGACAGTTTGCCTTAAGTAAGAGTGTGAGGGAAGTGTCAACATTTTGTAAAATAACCAAAAGAAATGGGTGATAAATATAGATATGTCGATTAGGCTTCACAGTGACGCCTGTTATATTTTCTGAGCGCAATATTTTTTCCCTGGAAGCCGAAAGTTTCTTCCGTCGATGGAATTAAATATGCAAAATTTCGACAGCATCTCATTGATGGGAAATCACCTGAGATCAATAAAGATCATGATGTTTTACAGTGCTTTTGTAATTTTTTTGTTCCTGCTTCAAATATGCCAGGGATTTCCCCCTCTTTCGTCCCCAAACCTTAGAATATCGTAAGGAAATATACCCGCATTCTAACACAACCGGAACTGTCAAATGACAATCAAAATGACTATCAAAAAAAAGAAAAATAAATGAATTCCTACGACAGAAACCGCGATCTGCAAATCGCGAGTCCAAAATGTCGAAGCCACTTTGCACGCTTTTCCGTATTCAGATGCATGTAAATTACAGTCGAAATGATGATGCCTTCAGCTAACTCATGGTCGGTGTAATGGCATCTTTTCTAAGACGGCGCGAGGATGGTAATTCCATCCGTCGGGGACGGCAGTGACGTCACTCTCGACTGTCTGGCTGCGGTACAGTGTGCATAATTCGAAGGAAAACGTTAACCGGAGATTTCTCCGTGACGTTATGATCACGAGGAGGTGGGCCGGATCACGTGCCGTTGTAAGAACGTCACATCTGTCCCACCACCCAGACACATTATACTCTGCCCTAAGCAATTAATGAAACGCTGGTTCCGCCCATAACCTCTTATCTTATAGACGCACTGGCACAATTATTGCGTATGTTGCACACTAGAAAAGGTGGCCCACGTGCAAAAACGCACTTGCCATCAGCAGCAAGATAGCGAGCTTGAAAACCAAAGTCCTCCCACGCATTGCTCGTCTACGGCGCTGTCTCCGTATCGTAACCGAGACGGCCATGAGCGCAATATTTGGCGACAAAATACAGATTATCATACGAAGAAAACCATCCCTTGCTTTGATATCCAAGAGAGCTTTAATCTTGTAAATTCCACAGAAGATCTGACGTAAAGTACAGGAAAGGACAGAGCTTCAACGGTCTGACCTTCTCGCTACCTCCCTACTTGGAGATTCAAACACGTGTGTTGGATTTTCACGAAAATATGGACTTCCCCTGTTCCCCTCCAGCTTTCGTTTTCAATAGGGGTGTTAGCAAACAATTATTTTGTGGCACGACATAAAGAGATGTCATTGTATTTTTGTCGATAGTATTGTAGAGTCCTGTTGCTTGTTTATTTGTTTTATTTATTATATTTTTTTCAGGATATGCACTGCTAGTTTCTACTTCGATATGTCTCATTGTCTCTAATACAAATCATTAACCGTGCCAGCCAGATTTTCGAATAAGAGTGTAAACAAAACGGTGATGACACTGTGTGGCATGTCATCAGAACTTGTTTCGGTATCACTGCAGATTGCTTATTACTTTCTGCATCCCGATGTCTTTCCGATGTCTTTCTTTAATTAGGTGTATAAGTTTCCAAATTAGCGTCACAATCTGAGCTTGATTGACAAATACCTCCAGTTTGTGTTCAACTGCAATCAACTATCCGAAAATGCAGGCCACGGTGTAAGTTTTGTGGGCTGTGTGTGCTTGTTCGCTGTTTTTGCTCTGTTCACGGCGTCTCACGGCGGTTGTACTTGGGTAATTTTACTCCTCTGAGTAACTTTCAGGAAGATTTATTCAAATATCATTCAACACCAACAGAAGAGACTGGAGAATACACACACAGGTGCTTTCCTATTTTCATTTTTAAAGCGATGACATTTTCTTGAAGTGTGTGATTTATTACTTCACCAGCTGGCCACATCTGCATTGCAGAGGGGATTGAGGAAATTCACTATCCTACGACATTATTCGTTGTGGAAGCAACATAAACTGGTCTTTATATGTCGGTATACTAGACTTTTATTCGCTTTGTTTACATGTGAAGTTTCCTATAGCAATGGGGCAGGGTGAGACCCGTCGAGCTCCCATGGGAAAGCGCACGCGTAAACAAAGAGTGACGTCATTATGTGTTAGGTCTGTTAATTAATGCTCGGGATGTTTCAAGGCATCCATAGTTTAGAGTGTTCGGTTTTTTTTGGGGGGGGGGTGTATTCAATAAAGTCCAAGCTGTCCATTCTGTATGTCTGCAGGAGAAATGTTAAGCTCCGCACCTAAAGAGCCGTTCACTCATTGCCCTCAGCAGACCGATTGCGCCCGCGAAGTCACATGACCTGTAGTGGGTATATTATCAACACGCCCCATGGCAAAGCGTGTTTTAAGTGTTGTTAATATCAAGCTGATTTTTTAAAAATATATAGTAGCCTATACTTAGCACACCATCAGTCTCTGTATTGTAGTGACCGTCGCCGTTGTTATTGACACACTTTGCAATAGGAGGACGCCATGTTTGTTGATGTTTGATGGCCGCTAAAGTCACGTGACGTAGCGGGTGCAATCGATCTATTGCGCCGCCCACTCCCTGGACGGTGCACATGCATAAACTTCATGCATTCTAAGCTATACATGTACAGGTGTAGAGGCATGTTGCAGGTATTATTGGCAATCGCGAATTCATTCTCGAAAATTAACCATCAGTGCATCTTCGTGTAGTGTGTGTCACAAGGAAAAGCGAACGTAGCGGTGTTTAGGCTGCAACTTCCACGAAAACAGGGTTAAGAGAAGATAGGCCTACTTTATTAAAGGTACATTCGATCATTTGCAGCCATCCAAAAAGTGACTGACAAAATAATTGTTAAAGCAACAGGGAGTCTAAAAATAGTTATGGGAATGTGAAATAATTCTGTCTGGCAAGCCGTTATTTTGAAGAAAACAGTGAAAGGCGGCCATTTCCAACGATATGTACATGTATAAAGACACGAATTACAAATTGCCGCGAGCAGTTCCTAGACTATTCATGTGTCGGCCATGATGAATTGAAAGTGAGGTAAAGCCTTTCCTTTTGGGAACCCAAGAATAAAAATAACAACGACGAAATAAAAGTTTGATACAAATTCATGCCAGTTTCTGTTTGGAATGATTCAAGTTTGTGATAAACTATATCTAAATGTTTTATGCCACATTTAAAAAAATGAGGTTTGGAACCCAAAGAGTCTGGTACCACCCCATTTCACAGATTACATTGAATATGATAGATTCGGGGATTACGATCAAACATGGCTTCCCCTTGAACACAGTCTACTCGGCAAAGCGCGCAAGGATTGAAAGGGTGCACGCGCTCGCACGGTTGCTAATTCGTCGGTTAAGACTGGTGTTCGACATCGCGCAGCTGCATCTGGTCAGAAACGAACAATAGTTCGGAGGCAATTGACAGTTTTCACGTCAGCCATATTATTTCTTTTTATTTTGGGAAATTAAAAATAGAAATGAAAGCAAAGGAAGTAAAAATTAATTACAGATTAATCTCAGTTGCGATGGTGCATTATTTAAAATAAATGATTTGTTATATCTTTATGTTTAAAGCAACATGTAAAGAATGAAAGTTAGGCATAACACCGAAATAGTCTGGCACCGACCCATTTAGCAGGTTACATTGAATAAGATTATTTCATTGACTAAGTCATGTTTTATTCAAAACATCCCTTAGCAACTTTAATGATTTGAAATCGAGATCCTAGAATATTGCCATTCTCGTTGTATACAGCATTCACTGAGTTAGCTGAATATCGACTTGGGGGAAATCGTAATTATTTATGGAAATCACACAAAATGTAGGCAATGCAGATGAAGCCTAATGGGAAAAACATTGCGAGACAAAATGGTGAAAAAAAGTTCCATTCGACAAGTATAGGGTGACAATCCTATATGGGATTCCGAAGACACGCTATACTGGGGAGTTCCTCTAATCCATCTGTCTTGGTTGGATTTGAACCCCAGTCGCGTGTGTGGAATTTCGACTTTGTGAAAGTGATAAAGAAAGCAAGGGCAAACAAATACGCACCTGTTCCCACGGAGAAAACGCGGATTGGAGCAACTCGTGCAGTTGTCAGGGGCCACTTCGCAGGTGTAGCAGAAGGCTGCGCACGGCTGGCAAGATTTACTCGAGTCGTCACCGTACAACCCGGGGCCACAGTCTGAAACGCAACGGTGGCCCTCCTCGGGGTAAGACGACTTCATGTAGGTGCCTGCAACACACTGGGATGCTACATCAGCCCCTGGGGTTGTTGGAGAAGTAAATGGACATAATTATTATCGTTTGTAATCGAATAATGTATGAATGATCAAAAGTCAGGCATTAATAATGGGATGCTCGGCTTACTGAATTAAAACCGACTTAATGAAAACGAAAACATTCAGTCACAACTGCGAAAGATGTCTGAGAGAGAACTAGGTAGCAATGGAAAAGAACTAATTTATAAGGATAAATTGGAAAAAAAATAGAGTCTGCACAAAATTACTTCCACTTGGTATTATCAAATAACATCAATGGAAATGTTTCTCTTTGTTTGGTGTTTGAGGTTGTTTCTTTTGGCATGGTCTCTGCTAGATGTGTTTCTTTTTGTTCTGGTTTTTTTTTTTTTTTGCTTCTTTTTATTGCTTTTGTCTTGTTTTCACTTATATTAATAGGACCGGGGAAAGTTCAGCTATTGATTATGAAGGGGCTGGGAAAGCTTATATGTCGGGAATACCAGACTATGTTGGCAGACGTGAAAAAAAATGACGTACATGTATGGCTTCCATTTTTGTGTATTTGATAAGGTCACCGGATGCAAGAATAATTTGACTGGTTCTTACATTTAAAAATTAAGCGGCACAATATCAGACCGTCATTGGAAATGTTTTGTGCACAGCTGTTGGGCTTATACAAAACCTTCTTTGAAAAAAGGCTGCGAACCGTTGCAGTGCCAAGGGTAACATTGATCTGATTTCTATTTCAAATGCGAAAACAACGTTTGACGTAGATGTATTGATCGTTGCGGAATTCTGATTACCGAATTTCAGTTGTGAACAGCTACAATTAGTAAATCCTAACCCATGAACGTCATTTGAGATCTCTCCTTTACATGAAGCAAAATATATGCTTTGAATAATCAAATACACAAAAAACTTAAAAAAAAAAATTTTAAAACGGAGAATTTCGGTAGGTGGTGTATGATGGCATTTAAATCCTAAAAAACGAAACGAACTAAAACCAAAAATATAGCAATAGGCGACGAGAGCAAGACCATTGAGGCCCTTGCAAGTTACATGTACTGCATTATGTTTTCAAACACAAATGACGGATAAAAGTGCTGCAGTCTCGGCCGGTTTCGTTGACCATTCGGTGGCACGCTAGCAAAATGCACTGTTATTGTAAAAAGTCCCTGTTGTGAGGCAAACAGAGACGCGTCTGTTTCTGCTGTGTTAGTTAAACGACTGTTACAGCAACCGAAATCTTCCTCACGGCATGACTACAGATTTTCTGAATGACTGAATTTTTCGGATGACTGAATTCACGCAAAGTCCGCATTCTGTTGTGTGATGTGGATTTTAAACAAAACTGTGTATTTTATTTTAATTCAAAGACAGCAGCTTTATTAGAAACTTAGAAGATTATAGCTGTTTTAGAAACAAAACAACTCTTAAGTTCGGCTTGTCCGAGGCAGTAATTCTCAAAATAAATAATATAAAATCACTTTTGGTTTTAGTTTTGCTTCGATTTCTTCTCATTAAACAATTTATTTGTGGTATTGAGTTACTTAAGGCGTTGTTCCAAAATATTAAACTGGTATCCATCTACAACTTTGATCAAGCATCGACCGTATAGGGACCATCCTGGAGAACAGGTTAATGACTGCGCTCCCAGCGGTCGAAACTCTTCAAGCGCGATGAAACGCGCTTTGTTATTGGTCCTTGAGAAATGGGGACATTTTGTCGCTGGGGTTTGTTTACAAACAGTTGCTTATTCCAGGCTACTCGATATTTCATAAAAAGCATATTTTATTCGAGTCAACTGTGGGAAAATAATGTACAATGTAGTGTACGTTGTTGTTACATGCTTCTCATTTCATGACAAGCAAGAATCTACAGGCGTAGTACATTTGAAGGGTGTGTGCATTACAGCCAGCGTGAAGCATTCCTCCCGAAGACCAAATGGATGCACCCAAAAAAAAAAAAAAGATGATGCAAGCGCGCCGTAGTCTGCGGTACGATCATGCATGCGCCGGCTGCTCTCAGTCCTGCGGTGGGAACTTGGCTCTGGCTGATCTTTGTGACTGTGACTGTGTGTGGCCGCGCACCCCGAAGGGAAATATTAATGAGTGTTTCGTTTATTACAGACGTCATGCGTGGGTGGGAACAGGGGCACACATACCCCAGGATGTTACATATATTATAATGATGGTTTGTTGTGACGGCGGATTATTTTGATTGGAAGCAAGGCATACCAATACCATGGATATTATTTTGACTTCCAGACAGTCTGTGATATTCTTTTCTCTTGTTATAACGGTAAACATTAAATTATGCTTCCAGCAAAAATGTAAGTGGACGTCTTTTAAAATCCACGTTTCATATGCACGTGTAAATTATATAGGCTCATAGCTTAGGGGATAGTATATTATCATGGCTTACATTGCAATAGTGAGAATGCAAAACAGAAACGATCCATTTGATAACAGATCAAATCAGGTTGGAAAAGAACAAAAAATACAGGGGCTTTAAATAAATTCAAAGTATCACAGGCACCTACCTCTGCTTAACGTTGCAAAACTGATCAAAAATATATGAACGAGTGCCATCAGTGAGGATCGTTTGCTCACTGTGATGAGCCGGTCCATGCTGATTGCAGCGGCTGTGTCCTCACCGGCTAGTCGATCACACACCCACGTGTTTTGGCCACAAAATTATGCTATTTCAGCCTGGTTGTTCGCCTTACCTAAAGAACGAGGAGGAAAAAGTAATGGGCATTATTCCCACATAACCGAACCCGTCTACGTTCTGTTATCGTTCAACATCGGGGCGGAAGATTTATCAAACGAGCCCAAGTCACGGTTATTGCTGCGAACATGAAAATGGGGTGAATAGTTTGCCAGAAACACATTTACACCGGTCACTCTCTTTTGTATCTTCGTTTCAGTTTTATTATATATAAATATAAATTTTGTCTGGGGAGGGAGGTTTTGGAGGTGCTTAACATTTAGAATAAATCAGAGATCACAGTAGGCCCGGCCCGCTGTGACAACCTCTACCGTCACACCCAATTTGTATACAGAAGCATTCCTCTGATGTGGCGACGCATAACAAAACATTACAGTACGGCCCGGCCCATAGAAAATAGGAAACAAAACAAAAACCTACCGGCATTTGCGATGTGTTTGCTGTTGGAAAATTCTGCTGATCCCCTTGAAGACTGCAGTCGGTTTCTTCTTTTTGTGACACGCAAAGTACCAAAAATGAGCGAAGATTGTCAGGAATACGCGAAGTATGGCAAGCCGGTCAGCTTCTGGCGCGAAACTCGATTGTATTGTACTATCGTAGTAAAAATGCCGGCCTTGTGTTTACGTTGTTGCCGCTGAACTTCATTGAGAATTTCTAGCGCGTTCCATTCTAAAATAGGTAGCCTCACTACAATAAGAGTAACGACGCTACAAGTAAGAGCGCAGTAAAGTGTTATAGCATTCACGTGGAAGGTGCGCTGTATTAAAAATTTCAGTGAATAGGCAAGCAGATGACGTTTCAAGCCGAAGTTGATTGTATTAACAAAGATTGTCTCACATGTTTTGGCGAGCTGATTTGTGTGGTTACCCATGGATGCATGAATTAGCCCGTGCGTGTGATTGCGTCATATTAGAAAGTTGCAAGGAATTGTAGTGACCCGCTTAATGCTTGTTCAGTCTTGCACGCAGATTATAAGACACCATTTCCTTCTACAGCTGCATGTGGTTACGATTTCATTATAGCACTAAAAGGTGGAACATTCTTTCTTTTTTCTGTCAAAGTCGCCTGAGGCTTACGTGTATATGATAGGTCTACGAGGGATACGGTTTTAGCAGCACTCCAAACACCACCATTAGGCTATAATTATTCCCTTTACCTTCACTACTGGAATTATTACAAAGGGAGTAATTGGAGGCCCGACCCGAACTTCGATCCCACGGGCATGAAATCCTGGATGCGTCCCGCAGAAACCGAGGTTTCTGAAAGGATATCCTGAAAGAACAGAAAGTGGAGTTTTTTCATATCAGTGATCTCCTGTTTGGCAACTGACCAAGAATAGGTTTTGTTTTGTTTGTTGTAGTGTAGTGACAGTGCACTGTAATTGTAGTGTTGTGAGTGTGCTATGGGACGGTGGACCCTCGTGTTACGTTGCAATGTAGACAAGTGTCAGTTTTCTTGGGATGTGTTTATACGTGCATTTCAGCATTTCACCAGTTTCATTCAAATCCTATTATATGGTCTCTCCAAACTAAACAAAAACTCCGCCTCAGCCCAAGAGCGAACTCACCATGCTGATTTTCAATTTTTAATAGCTCCAAATGGTCGGACAACCTAAGTGGAAAAACAGTCGTCTTTTTTCGTGGAACCCGCCATATGTCGGGCACCAAGCGTTTTGTCAAAACTATAGCATAGTCTGCAGTTTATTACGCACGCGTGTTGATTTCTGGTGTCTCGGTTGTTGCTCCATCCTCCAATCGACGATGAGCCGCAGCACAGTACCCGGATGAGATTTCATTTTGAGACACATTTTTTGACGAGATCAGCAAACCGTGGGGCCTATATACACACGGGTGATTGAACTACTGTGGCGTTTTCTCGCAAGACAGCAGGTACAGATAGAGGGCGCCATCATCTACTACCGGAAGCGTGTTAGTTCGTCGTTTGAAATTATTTTCTATTTTGAAGTTGGCCCCAGTTCGGAATGCACATCTTCGTGTGGTATTTGGGGATGTCTGTGGGTGAGTGTGTGTTGTGTTCCACAAGCGAGGCATGCATAACGTGAACCTCAGCAACAAGTCTACTTAATGTAGGATTAGAAGATGTGATGTGGACTCGCAGAATGCAATTTTTTCCCGCTTTGAAAAACTCAGTTCAGAGGCAAGGGGTGGTGAGGGTTGTCCGTGTTAAAAAGAGAGAGAGAGGAATACAGTTCAGGAAACCATCATTAAAAATCCAGCTCGAAGGAATTATCCTAATGCGAGAAAGATAGGAGAGCACCTTTTTCCGAGAGGAATATAGTTCAGGAAACCATCATTAAAAATCCAGCTCGAAGGAATTATCCTAATGCGAGAAAGATAGGAGAGCACCTTTTTCCGAGAGGAATATAGTTCAGGAAACCATCATTAAAAATCCAGCTCGAAGGAATTATCCTAATGCGAGAAAGATAGGAGAGCACCTTTTTCCGAGTTTCCTTAACCACAGGTGAATAAAGGAATGTCTCCACTGCGTGCGTGAAACAAGTACATGCATTTGTATAATTGTTATCGGTTTTGTTTGTTTTTGTTTAGTTTGCTTTATTTGCCTTGTCTTGATTGCCCTTGGGGGGGTTCTTAGTGTACTGAAGCTCTGTTTCAGTGATTCACATATGCTCCAGTGAAACCACGTTAAATGGATGAATGCTCTTGAGAAAACCGGAAATGATCCCTAGCCCCGGTTTGGTTTTGTTTTTCTGGGAAACCGGAACTTCGAAGAACGTCCGTGTGACCGAGTTAAAAAATGGGTCGCTATGCGTGTACAGGGCTTCGATGATTTCTGCCGTGTGGGGTGTCCTAGTTTTTGTTCTTCCAGCACCGACGTCACAGCAAGCAATTAGTTTGCCACAGAGCATCAGGAGCAGTGGTTCAATTACAAATGAGAAAAGAATCAAAGTTATTGTCCAACTCCAAGCGGAGCGAGAGATGGCCTGTTGAAGTTCACGGCTGCAGCGGCAGTCCTGCATTTATTTCTGTTTGTGTTTTGGACTCACTGCGCGCTCGCCGGGGCTTGTGCGCGTTCGGCATAGGACGCGCTGAGCGTACTCGATCTTAACGTGTATCCCGTGATGCCGCCGGGCCTGAGCAACGAACAACCACTTCGGAAATCCTCCCACCAGTTCATCTCTTCTTTGCCGTTGAGGGTGCCTTTCATTTCGGGATGGCTGGATCACAGACATATAAACGCACAGCCCGCCAGTCTAACTGTGAAAACTATACAGCGCGTGTAATCGCACCATGATTCACTGCGCCCAGCGCATAACGCGCTGACATTGCCCGTATCTGAACGCATGTGCTCTCAAAATACAACTTGGCTTGTATGATTGTGATATTCACGTTTTTGCTCTTTGGTCCTGCCATCTTTTGATTCAAAGGTTGAAACTACAATGTGGAGCCGATTAAGTACATGTACACAGAGATTTTTTACAAACCAACAATGAATTCTATGGCTGGAAATTTTGCAACTAAATTCCCTGTACATGAGCAATGATAAAGACTGGATAACGGACGTAGTCTACTTCCTGCGGAGAGCGTTCGTGTTACGTGTGCACGGTTCATCAGCCACAAACATAAACGCATGTGGTTCAGCCTGCGCTCAACCAAAGATTGTATCGGCGCAAGGTGGAAAACTTCACTGTTAATACGCGTGAAACGTAATCGCATTGGCGCCATTTCGGTAGGAATGCGGCAGTGCATGTTAATGCAACAGGCCCAGGCGCCGCGACAGACACGCACACCTGTTATGCCTGCGTTCCTGTGCATTAACATACACACTCAAATGGCGCCCTCGATGGTGAAAACACCATTTTGGTAGAGTTCTCCATCTTCCGCCGCTGCTCTCTTTGCGCACAACCGTAACCGGCCTGGCATTACGCGAAATTATTCACCGATAGAGGGCGGTCACAAGTCATAAATCTTAGCGATAGAGATGACAAGTTTGTTCTTTTACGTTACGCTAACTTGGCCCAGAACGATTAATTATCTCGTTTCTTGATCCTGAAAACTGTCTCTTTTGATGCACCACTGAAGGGATTGTAAATAGTCATAGGGTTATCAAATGGGTCTACATTCACAAAATATCCCAGCAGTACAGTTAAAGCCTACTCAGTCCCTATGTTATCGCGGTAACACTATATTGACGCGGTGTCAGGAAATCCTAAATTTTGCGTTGCCACTGAGTTCCCAATCGGCAATATTCGCCCAGGTAATTAAGTAATAAGTTATGTCCAGAGGATAAGTTTTATTAAAACAGATTGAACAATTCTGCATGTTTCCGCAAGTTTGATAATTTAAAAAACTATGCCGTAAATTTTCCGAAATTTGTAAATTCTCGCTGACCATGTCCGTCATTACCTATTGTCTATCTAACAGTTATTTTGAACGTCGCCCTGCTGTTTGGTATCCGTTGCTGGGTTCCCGTATGTCTATTTCGCAATGGCCAAAGTCTAAAGGCACTTGTTAATTAACAACGAGATTGCCCAGTTCTTTTCGCAGTCAGAATAAGGGCTTCTGTACTGAAAACCTTTTTGGTGTTTGTAAAGCGCGCCCCCAGTCTCCATTACAATAGGCTTTTACCCTCCGCGCTCGGGGCAAATAGCGAATACTTACGTCGGCGTTATTGTCGCATTTGTTTTGCTTTTCTTGTACAATTTGAAGAATTTTGCAATGGATGGTTAGAATCTGTGACATACTGAATTTTCAATAAAATACTAATGAAATGGTCATAACTCTAGGAGAATTAGAACTCGGAAAAAAGACATTTTTAACAATTGTTTCAAACGTCAACAAAAGAATGAGACCACCAAGAAAATGAAATTTGTGATACCTGCATATTTATTATTCCTTCCGTCAAGCACCAATCTAAGTAATAACATGAATGCCAAAGTTGCTGCTACATTTGGGGTAAAAAAAGTTCTGCGGAAAAAAAATGAAGTCATTCCTTGCCAGATTAATAAGTGTAAAGTGATGCAATTGTTCCCACCTCGTTCTCTTGGCATTTGGCACAAATGGAGTCGGTTACATGTAAAATGGAACATTACCACAAACAAGGCTACTTCTTCTTCTTTTAATCTTTATCTATTCATAAACAAAGTGCTTTAAAGGCCATCGTAGAAACCATTTCACGATACCGTGATGATATCCTTCACCCCCGCTTGCATATAGTGCGCACACAGAGTTTCTGAGCTATCGTAGAGGAAAAGAAATTAACCACAAACAAAATTTTTATGAATCAAGTTAAAAAGTAGGAGTTAAACAACAGCAAAGATATGATCATTCAGGAAGGTGGGCAAGCAATCTTTATTTCGATCGGGGAATTTGATAACTACCGCGATAATAGAGTAACTAAATCCCATAAGGAAGAAGCTACGAGGGTGCCAAGAATGCATTGCTATAGATCAACAGTTATTTGAACGGGGAAGTCCCACCACGAAATTGCTGGACGGTTGTGACGGGATTACCGGAGCCGAGGTTGGGGATCTTACAAATTGTCGTTAGCCGTGTATCCAAAAGCTGGAAGGGAAGGACAGTGTCATTTGACAAATGTAGGGTGCAGTTCAAGTTGTCTGAGACTCGACATCAACACCATGTCACAATCCCGTGAGTTTCTCATGACTTCTTCGCCGACAGACATACGAGTACATGATCTTGCAGACCACTGGCAAAGCGAATATTTTGCCCTTAATGACAAGAGAGAGTGTGTTACACCCCTAAATCCCACTTTGTTGTCACCTCCTCCTAATGGATACAGGTGTGACATCATCTGCGCATATTTTGATTGATCACCAAGTTGAAGTAGCAGCTGTACGTGTCGTTTCAAGATCAGGGACGACGGAATACCTAAGCGTGGTGTTTGAGGTTGCAGGCCAATAAGTAGGCCCAAAGTTGCGAATCCCGATTTGTAGGCTTTCAGATCCTCTGGGAGTCGAACATTTTGTGAGACTTGGACTGGATGGTTTGTAAACAAGGATGACGGAATTATTTGCAAGCAGGACTGCCAGCTTATGTTTCTGAAACTATCAGACAAAACGCCCCCATCGCTTTATTTTGCAGAAGAGTGTCGGCATCAATGTCCAAAATGGCAATGGGGGCCAGTGACAATTTCGTGCAGAGATCGTTTCCTGAGACAAATATCTTCAAAACTTATCGATTAATTAAGCCAAGAAAATTGAAAGGAAAATGACACATGAGGAACGAAAGTGAGCTTTAATCTGACATATGTCTTAAACACCTGCAAAACCTGGCGGTATTTTTCCTGATTTTTTTTTTAAGTGGGGATATTTATCACTTTTGTTTATGGCGGCATATTTACTGGTCCGCAACTCTAGAAGAAAAATAGCGACCGGAAACAGTTGATGGCGCCCTCTGCATTTCAGAATATCCTGCGAGCTTTTGTGAATTAATTTTACAGAAGGGCAGTTTGTTTGATGACGGTGTGCGTGATCAGTCACCCCGCCTAGCTGGAAGAACGGTGAATTTCAAATGATTGCAGAATTATCAATCAACCAACCAATCAATCAAACGATAAATCGATCGACCAATCAATAAGTCATTCATCAGTCAATCAAATAATGAAAAAAAAAACATAAATGGCAAACCTGGCAAAAATAAGATGAATGTTTAGACTCTCATTGAGTTGAACTGGGGCTGATCTCATTATCAACAAAGAAGAATTAACCGGTATGTTTTCCCGTTGGAAACTGTAGACTTTTATCCCGTTTACGTACGCTCACAAACTCAGGCAACATAATATTCGACATTGCTTTTAAATTCTGGATCTCCAGCCCGTTTCTTTCTGCTCCTAAGCAACCCCTTGGCAACGGATGCCTACTGAGAGACCTTTAACAGGCGCATGAAGGGAAACTGGAAAATAACATCCAAACTCTTAATATACTCCTTTTCAAGATTTTACTTTGACATTTTGTTTTGTGTGAATCTGTAAGGTCCCCGATGTGCCTGTATGATACCACGTATACAGGATGATGAAGTGCACGATATTGTTTACGGAATGCCGAATGGGTGACTAAGCCTATCATGTCTCCATGTGGCGGTATCGAACGCCAACGGCTCTCAAGATGTCAAGACGCAGACAGTTGCGGAACTGACACTGCGTGACGTCACTGCACCATAAGGATTCAACAAAATGGGGTCCAAAAATCGGACAAGTTTTGGACAAGATTCCTTCAGGGCCGGTTCATACAAATTTGACGTCACCCAAAATTTGCAGCGAAATCTCGCCCGTAGGTGAAATTGTGCGCAACTCTTGCGAAATCGCGACGCGGATGTTTGATCTAAGTGTTACAATTTCGCGTTCGTGTTCGCTTTTGTGCCGAGACAGCGGGGAGGTGGCGGGGGCAAGCGGGGGGCTTCACGCTAAAGTGGGGGGATTCATGGGGACGTGCCCCGCGCCGCCTCCCCTCAGCCACGCCGCTGGGCCGAGTATGAACCGGCCCCTTAGGTGGTGATACCACCTCTAGAAACCAAACCAAGACTCCAGCTCGATGTACTTTGCTTACGCTCAGCTGTTTTGTTAGCAATAGGGGCGTCTCATGAGAACGGGCAAAATGCATGCGTGGTACTGCGCGAGAGACATCGTACGTTCGTGGTGCCTGCGTGCGTGTTCGGCCTACTCATCTCCACGCAGACAGTCGGTTAGGCTGAGCTCGATCCAATTCTCCCAACAGTCTGCGTCGATGAAGTGTTTCCATATGATTACAGGACTTTGCTGATATCGTCAGGGACTGATAAGCGTCGGTATCGCTTCACATCGATATGAAAACTATAGGCTAAAAACTATAGAACGGGGCCTTTTGTCACTTGGTGGCGCACAGCAGGCCTGTACGTGTATGCTGATCGAACGGCTTCTACTCAAGTGTCGCCGCATCACAAAATTCCTGTAAGTAATGACATAGGCCTACAACATCCGTTCAATAAATGCTTGGTTGACTTCTCACGGACAATCAAAACATGATCGGCCCCTTCACACTTTGTATAGCTGCCTGAATTAATCCCGTTGTCAAAACAACCGCCAAGTGATAACGGATGACTAACACAGACTAATTAAAAAATTCAGTCAACCCTTTATATTATGTTTCTGGCTCATTTTGCTGAAAAGGAATTTTAATTAAAGGGTCCGTTCAATGTAACTCTTGAAGCGCCTTAACAATACACCGGTGATAAGAAATTTCCATATCCGTACACAAAACCGTGATGCCACCCCCTATGGACAAAGCGCAGCGATCATAGTATTGTTATAAGTGTGCTACAGTCCTAAGTTTTTTTTTCTTTATTTATTCTTGTGCAGGTGCACTGCGCAGATCCAGAGGTCGACGCCCCTGCTTGGATACCAAAAATGAAAAAATAAAAAAGAAATATTATTAAATATAAAATATATAAATAATATATATATATATAAGAAATATATATAAAATATATAAAGACGACATCCATCAGGAGTCATTATTTCTGAGCGCTTAAGTAGCTATTAATTTGTAAAAACAAATCTTCTAGGCCTGACCATCCCCCGGAAAACCGTTCGCCTCCGCCCCTGTTTTGTATTTATTGTGACTGTCAGGGATTTAAATTTCCCACTCGGGGCTGGGCTGGATCAGCCGAAGAAGAATTAGCAATCTAATCTAATACTCAAAGTCCAAATCCCCTTGAGAACCTTTGGTGTTAGACCAATGAGTGATATATTCTCCTTGGTGTACCGAGTGAATCTGTCCACGGCGAGTTCTCCGGCCCTTAGCCTACGTTTTAGACGGCAGATTTCAGATAACGCTGGAGATTATGCTGGAGTTGATGTACAGTCAACCTACATGGGTCTTCTTCTTTTCTTTGGGCGTTCATTTTTCACATGCACCCTGGACACTTCACTTGCTCGAGGCACCGATGCATGGTTGAGCTCTGCTGCGCTACAGCATTAACTGTCTGGCGCGGTTGTGACGCCTTATACCATGTTAATGCAATGAGCCAGGTCAGTGTTCGAACAGCGCATGCCCCAAATGAAGCCCGCCGAGGTCATTCGAACGCACGTACGAGATCTAATCAGCACAGCCTTGCGAGGACTCCCGTGCTTTCATCGTTCCCGACTGATGTTTGAAATACCGAAACGACCCATTCCTCGTTGCCTGTCAACCCCCTGCCACAAATCAAGTCGGCCACCTACTCGTATGCCCATTGGATCATTCGGGCTCAAACCGCGACACACAACCTGGTAGAGGCCGTACGACTGGCTGTCCTGTCTCCCTTGCCTGACAGAGCAACCCAGCACCCTGCTTTCTTACGTTCACTGGTCTTTCGTGTTTTTATAAGAATTTGATATTATGGACGATTCACAATAGTGCGCCTCCGAGAGATCGCAAACTCGTTGGGTAATCACAATGTGCGAAATCGGTCGACCCATTGCGCGTTTGGGAAGGGCCGACAGATTTCGTGCATCGTGATTAGTTAAAAACCACCGAGAAAAGAAACGCATACTGGTCATCGTATTTTTAGAATAACTTTTTTTGTTGAATTAAGCTGATTTTTTTGGGTAAATTTCAAGCTACTTATGTCCTTTAACCGCTGTTGAGTACGGCCTGTTGTAAGACCGGTATTCCCAGGCTCCCTTTATGACCTCTCGCAGCAAGTGGATCTCTCGGTTTACAGACATGTCCCGACAGGTTACGGCTGTTTGGGTTGTGACTTGTATTACAATACTTTCACAGCACCAAATGAATTGTAGACAGAGAGGGGACCTCATGGTGTATTAGCAACCACAAAACAGTCGCACAGGTTCATCAGGGCGCCAAGCTACAGACCTGACTGGGAAAAGACCTGGGTATTTTTTTTTATCCACGTGTATACTCGGTGTAACTTTGTGGGCGTGGCTGCTCGCAGGGTTTTCAGCATACATTACAAATGTAACAAAAATGCCCAACCTTATGTGCAAGCACCGTCTCCCAAATGAAACTGGGCCGACCTATTTTTAGCTCCCTAGAAATGTATCACCGTCAGCAGTGGCCTGTATAAAATGTATTCAAGTGTTACAAGGGGGCCGATACATCACAACTCTCTCGGAACTTTGTAATCAGGGCAAAGTCACACGTGACTCGTCCATTTCAGAACATGTGTAGTAGCTGCATTCTTGTCACACGGTCGACAGGGAGCTGTATCAGAAAATGAAGAAGACACAAGATTCTTCACGCCCAGGCAACTTTCAACGTATTAGTGAGGTCGCTCGCTTGAATCCGGGGGGGGGGGAGTCAGCCTTCCGCGGCCTACTGCCTTGTTTATATTTTTAACGGCCTAGGTCTTAAGGTTGCAAGCCTCTCTAAAAGCATATACCGTGTAGGATATTGTTGGCGTGATCGGTGAAGGACAACAAGAGATTTCCATCCAACAACGGCGACAAATATCCCCCCCCCGGGGTTACCGCCTTGAGAAAAATTGACCCCCAGCAAAAACTCCTGGATCCCTGAGTAGGAAAAAAACAAAACAACGGCGCTCATCAGAGTTTAAACGCATTTTTCAAGCACTTGTTTTGTACCATATGGATGCTACATCACGAAACATTTCCATGGAAGAAGGACAAGGGTGGCAGTATCGAGGTTTTGCAGGAGTTTGCTGGCACTCGGGGGACATGCCAATTTCCATAAATGTCCTGCCAATCACACATACACAACGACACGACAACACCGGCTCAGAATCTGTCCGGCGAGCTCTCGAAAAGTAGCAAGGGTTATAATGAAAGAAAGCATTTCATCCTCAGAAATGGGTTAAGTAATTTGAAGTATTCATTAAATTAAAAGGACATAAAAAAGTATTCGACGCAAATTGAAAACAAGGAAAATGTCCTGCGTGAGGTTCAAGCTCACGACCTTCAGATTATGAGATTGACGCGCTACCGACTGCGCCAACGAGGCACGCGTCTCTGCGTCTTTTCGTTTTGTATTATGGTAGCAGGGCATCGTGACCATCTAAATCCAGGATCAGATACATACAGAAGACTGATGACTTTTTTCGTCGCCTTTCCCTGCAGCAATACCGTTTCTGGGCCAACTGACAACTTCTGTAGCCAGTTGCTACCACAGAAGTTATACGTTATTTCCAACGGCAGCTGTTACACAACTTTCCGGTAGCGCATATTGTATTATGAAGCGCCAGAGGGCGCCAGGCTGCACAAAGCCAGAGGGCGTTTCGACGACCAGCGCTGTGAAATGTTTTTCAGCATTGGTCGTTGTTAAGATGTTTTCGTGACTTCGGTTATGCCCGTGTGCCGTATTTTTCCCACCGAACGAGGACCGAAGGCTAGAGTTGGATCATGGCCAGTTCAAAATATTTTGATGTGGAATAAACAGACAATCTCGTCGCTTCTCATATAATCCAATTATACGTTCGAATTCTTTTGGCTAAATGTAGTGAATCAAGAAGAGGTATTTTCTTCTAGACAGTGGAAAGAGAGAGCAGCATGGGTAAGAAATTATGCCAAATGTGGAGTGAAAATAGCGTTCATCACCGAGGTTATCGGCTTCCTTGATACTTTAGCTCTGCCAGATGACGAAACCTGTTTTAGGTTCGTTGTTTTTGAGGGCCACTTTCAACATGTTCCTGGTTATTGCTTTGAGGTCACAAACATGTTTCTAGTTAGGGCTTGCAAAAACACGCCCCGGGGGACAGCATTCACATATGAACAGGGTTGATGTACTCGCCCCAGACATATGAACGCATGGAGCACCAGATAGTTTTCAAAGCTTCTTGCACATTTCGTGATCTGCGCGCATGCGCGGTGACCGACTAAAAAAAACAACGGGCATATTTACCCCTAGTCTTGGTTTCAAGATGTTAGTGCTTGATAGCGGACACCGTGCATAGTGCGCCCCTAACGACTCATAATTAGTCTGTGTGCCAAGCTCCAGTGACATCAAGTAAAAACTGGTTGTGCGAGGGCGCTCTTCAACAGAAATAAAACAACTATCGATCACTGACGTCCTCGGCTATACCCCTTGAGTACAGGAATCTTACGCACTGCTAAATTATAGCCATAAAGTTCACACGAAGCTATTTTCGAGTGTAAAAAGATCCTCCGTGCACTTAATCATGCCAATGTAGATTCGAAACAATGCGTTTGCAACATCTGAAACAAAGAGGTGGCAGGGCCAAAGAGCAACACAAGCGAACGTATCTTGGGAGCACATAACGGACAAAAATACAGACAGTGTTAAGGGACCAAGTGTTGCGTATCCGTCAAAATCGCTCCTGGGGCGATTTTGACGGCCAAATGCATCACACACGAGTTTTAAGTCAATGGAGTCGATTTTGTGACCGTGAAAGTGGAACGCATCGTGTACGTAGCGCACACAAAACCGTGTATAATGGAAAGGCTCCTTGATGGTCTGACCGAACGTAGGCGGACTGAACGTGATTAGATACCCGCCCCAGCCTTTAAGATTGAGATCGATGCCTTGCTCGAATCCTGGTTTTATAAAGTAAATTATGTGTGTGGTACTCGGATAACCTGTTAAGCAAGCATAACGCTTACTAGATTCCTCATTCAGCTCAGGAGACTGGGCAGCGCGGGTCTCTGTTTGGTCCTGTGAAGCGGGCGCACAGGCGCAATCGCAGGGCTGTAGACCTTTCTCGTGAGGCTGCCACTTTTGCCTTTTCCCCTATAGACCCATTGAAAATGGTAATAGAGCTTTACAAATTTATAAAAGGGAACAGACTATTTTTCCCTCAAGCTTCAGATTGGTCAAATTGCTTTGAATAGTAGGAAAGCAAGATGGCCGCCCCAAGATGGAAGTCTACAAAAGGCGCTCACAGGAAATGTTCGGTTGTCCTGATTCAAGGGCTCGGCACTGAGCGTTGGATCACAAATCGTGTTTAGGATTTACTGGAAGATCGCCTACCTGCGTGACTGTGTATAGTAAAGTCCCGTGACGGTGTGATACACGTGTCACTGATGAAGCCCCAGTCTATATGACGGTGCCGCAAAGGCTTCTTGTGTGAGCTTGTGGTCGATTTTAAGGGTGGATCCGGGGGTAAGGGGGTAACATCTGAGTGAGACTGTATTGGATGGAACAGTAAGTTGTCATTAGCGAAAAGAAACATTGATGAGGAAGTACTGTAAGAGAGGTCGTTGATGAACATGTTAAGTAACAGGGGCCTTGTATTCCTTGTGGCGCACCGGAAAGCACAAATGTCCAATTGGAATACGACCCTTCATACATCACCTGTTGCTTTCCTGTGCAAATAAACGAATTTTAGCCAGTGCAACATGTAACTGGTATAACTGTACTCAAATACCAACTTGGATAATAACAGGCCATGGGGCATAACATCGATAGCTTAGGCCATGTCAAAAAACACGGCATCAATTTTACAGGAGGCCGGTTTGTCGAGAATTTTTTTTTAATACACAGCCATGCTGCTAGCAAGATAGCAACATATTATCATTCAGGTGCATTCGTATGTGGTTCGAGACAACCGATTCCATAATTTTGGGGAAAAAATGAGGTCAAAGCAATGGAGCGATAATTTGATATGATGCTAGTTTCGCCTGATTTGTGGACAGGAGTTATTTTTTGCTACTTTCCATGCTTTAAATTGGCCATGACTCAGAGACAGATTACGAAAATTTACTTATACCTTGAGCAACGTCGTTGATGCAGGATTTCGCACGTTTTGGTGTGATGCCGTCGGGACCAGGAGACATATGACATGACATATTGTTGACAATCTGCGCAATTTCACCACTGTTGAACTGAATGCCGCTCAAGGCAGGGATGGGAATATCACATTCGGCAGGAGTCCTTGGTGATTCGCCTCGAGTGGGACAAAGCCTGGCTCCGAGAAATCGGTAAATAATGGAGATATTAAATCAGCTCTGTGGCCAGTGAGGCAATTGTGATGAATGATAGATGGGGAAGGACTTTTCCTCTGACTATGCAAAAATGGGGAAAAACTCCGCTGTTTGTTATCTCCGGTGTCACTGAAAAGTTTGTTGATGTACTGGAATAGGACCCGCTAACTTCAAGCTTCACCGTATTAGGATTTTTTTTTATATACGTCTCACTTGTTTTGGGAGCTAGACCTTTTTGCTGTACAAAGTCTAGGTGGTTTTTTTTTTTGGTGATGAGATGCTTTATATCATCATCGACCAAGGGGGAGGTTTTTTGGAAAGCCGCCTTTTATGTGGGATGGCATCGCTTGCGGCAGCATCAAAGATATCAAGAAACACATTCTAGGCATCATCAATGTCAGATGACGTGGTGGAGTATTACAGTTGCTGGTGAAAAAAGCAGTTAACGATGATGAACAAGCCTTCTGGGGGTGGCACTAAAGCAAAAATGGGCCTAGCTCCTGCCGACACAAGACATGTTGTTGTTGTACAAAGGTCAAGTGCCAAAAGGACGCTCACTTTAAGTCATATACGGTTTTGGTTACACCATGTAGCACTAGGCTGCTCAAGTTATTACCTCCTGGTGCTTAGGCCTAACACCCCAGTCAACGCACTTTCCAGACGAGGACTGTCTGTATGCTTCCATCACAACAGCCCCTCAGGGACCCTCCAGGATGTGCCGTCCTCGCCCGTCCCCACGGAGACACCCTCCTCTGTCGTGGAACAAAAAAATTCACTCGATCAAAACAGAGCAAAGCTAAGGTCCAATCTGAATTTAAGCATGTTAGGAATCTGACCTTACAGTTCTGCCCAGATCCGGGACCCTTCGTTTCTTACAAACCATGCAGGTGCGTTTACTGCAGAACTCTGCAATGAGGTGGAAATTTGAGATCACGCAAATTTCGTTGTGATCTTTAAATTACTGCCTATAGTTTGTACCCTTCTGGTGTCTTGCAAAAATGGAGTCCCGCATTTACACCCTCGTTCCCACAGGATTCTAACCAGTACAATGTGTCTACCTTTCGGTCTCTTTTACCCCAGACTGCTTCATGTTTAAAGTTTGTATTTCTGGCTCGTTTCTTTGCGGCCGATGATTGGAAATCGCGACTTACATCTCTCGTCAGAAACTCTTCCCAATTTGTGGCAACTTGTCGATTCGGTTTCTTTTATGAGTGAGCAGTTGCTATATTGACCGCTGACAGGACGAGTGGTCGACAGAATTAAAATCGTAAATCTTAAAAGGATTTTGTCATTCAGATCGACAAAATTATCAAGACGACGGGCTACATCGTGAGCCTTGTCATCATAACCAGCGCTTTTGTGTTGCAATGCGCATGGGAAAGACAATGTCATTTCACATGTTGAGGACGAAAAGAACAGTTCCGCAGGGTTGCGAAAGAGACCAGGCCAAGACAAGCTGCGCTCCGTCACCTTCGTATGATCAAATATAACTTCAAAGTAACCCGTACGTGATCATAAGCATGGCACATTTCCGTGGAAATTTCCTTTACGTGCATGGTCCAAATCCTAGAGGGGAAAGCACCCCGTTCCGGCTGTCAAGAGGCACTGAGTCTCATATTGAGAGCGAAAACGACCAGGGCTATGACGGCATCCGGAGGGAGCCTGCGTCAGTGGTATTAGTTGCAGAGAAGATAAATTGGTATATTTATGGTTCCCTATAATGATATTCAAACACGAGGGTATTACAAATGAGCATCCTACAAATCTGCGATGATCAAGACTAGGAACCGGTGTGTTTTAGTATAGTTAATTGATCGGCGGGTCTGTCCCTGTTCCTTGCATTATTTATCTTTTTAATGGGCGTCGTTTGAGGTTGACAGAGACAACAACGCCAGGACCTTTCTGTAACGCACGACATGACAGATCTGCCGACTCTCTGAAACACAAACGCCCTTGCCTCTTTGCGTTTGGGTTAAAACATCTGAATTTATTAATGTTTAAGCAAAAAATGTCAAAAATCTATCTTTATGTCGACATGTGTAACTCCGCAATATAGGCCTCGAGCTGGACCAAGAGAGGGTGCTATTTTCTCAGCAACAGATTTGGTCGGAGCTGAGCTTCGCTCAAAATGCACCAAAACTCCCAACCAACCTGGCTCTTTTCAACTAATGAAGGGGTGCTTCTGTTCGAGGCGGATAGTCCGGCAGGTAAAAGGTCGTGTCGAATTTTCGACCACCGTGTGCAAGCCACTTTAATATTGGGATTTTACATTTGGTTGCCCTGTCATCTGATATAATTATTGGCATTGATTTGTAACTGAAACCGACCCAAGAGCACAAAAGAGAAATAAAATTGCTTAACGAGAACGTACACAACGTTGCCAAAGCCTATGCGAAGACGTTAGGTTTGTCACCTATACATGGCCGAGGGGTCTAGATAGATAATCCAGCCGCATGGTCACAGTTCCCTTCAGTGGTCTCAAGGAACCAATAATACGCATGCAATTATCGTATGTTCTGCACGTTAGTTTTCCTTACTCAAGGTCCGGAAGTGCGCCACCAAGCTCATAGGGTCAGCTTTAAAAGCGAAGCCTTATTTTCTATATCTGCTACCCCACTGTCTTTTTTTGGGGATTGATTATGTGACTGTTGTGTGTCAACCACTCGATCGTCTATACCCTTGGGGAAAAAAACCTGTATTTGGGCACGCATGAACTCAGTTCAACTTTACACGCACAAGAGGAACATTACACAAATATTGGCTGCGCTGCTTTACTCTAGTAGTGCAGTGTATCGAAACTAACCCCTGAGGTGATCCATGGAGCACTTTAGGCTCCTCACAGTGGATAGAATACTCCTTAGATCATCAAAGGCGCACACATGTTGGCAATTCACAACACCCTGTCCGCCTTTAATTAAGCAGAAGCACTCCCTCACCAGTTGAAAAGAGCCGTGGTTGGGGGGGGTGTTCAGGACGTGCATTTCAGTGTGGTTCGTTTCGTGAACCAGCGAAGTACACTTCCCACCCATGGAGCCACCCACTGAGACAAGCCTGCCATCTCCAGCTTATCGTGATCTCTATGGAGCCCGGTTGAATGCCTGGAAAATTGCGCCCTCTCTTATGCCTGCTCAGGGTGTATTGGCTGGAGAGGACCTAGGAATGTCAAACGCGCCACCTCCGCCTGCATGCTAACTAGATGACTGGCCGAATAATTCCGGTCACTGGGGTGGCCAAAACATGAAGTCTTGTCTGCACCCCTGTCTGCGCGCGCTTGCCTGTAAAATGGATATAGAAACTAGGATTACTCTCAAGAACCTGTAGACATCACGTGCTACCTGTGACAAAAGGAGGAACGCGAAGATGAAGAAACTGTGACGAAGAAAATAGCGTGCCCGGGCTGAATATCCGTACTGGCGGGTGACGCATAAAATACCGACAAAATACGCAGTTTAATGCGCTCCAGCTATTCAAGGTAACAGGGCGAGAGAAAGGCGACAGTCGACGGCATGTAAACACGTCAAACTTCACTTCATTCTCGTCCACTTTGTCGTATACATTTCAACCATAATACACACCGGAATGCGCAGTGCACGCCCTTTGTGCCGCTGAGGCAGAATTATGATGAGTACATCCAAGCGTTTGATCAAATACTCCCAACTCTTAAAAGGCACGAAAGACAAATTGAACTAGGAAGACCACTCACGCCTGTCTGTCCCGGCAATAGAGCTGCTCAAATACTCAGGGACACGGTCAATAAATTTGGAGTGGATTTTTCCACAGAAAGTTTGACGAAATGTCAGCCCCAGAAACTCGATTGTCTCAAAGGCACTCGGTGTACAAGTCCCTCAGAAGCTAATGTAGCAGGCGACGGACTATCCATGTGCTTAATGGTTGGGGTACCACTTTAAAAAAAAGAACGAGAGTATGACCATGCATTTGGTGCTCACTCGAAATATATTCGAATGAATGCTTGTTATTAAAAGAAACATGATATGGAGGAGGAAACAGACGGACCAATTTTGTTGCATCAGGCTTTCAACAATGTCAAGATGGGCTAGACTTTATGAAATTTCTGTTTTGGTATAAAACGAATGCATAAATTCTTTTTTGAAAAAGACACTCATCACGGCTACTTTAACAGGATTTTAATCATGTTTTTTTTTAGTGGGAAGGAATACGATGAAGCCCTCGTACAATTGAGTGAACTCAATTTTAGTGATGTTTATTCAGCGTTTATTTGACTGGCTCAATCCAAAACAAGATATGAAAGACTTTCGGGACGTTTGATTAGGCAGTGTTTCAGACTGGCGAGATAGAGCACGCTATACTGTCTATCTGATCAACTATTTCGTTATTTAACCTCTAAATCCCTGTCTTTTCAGATCACCCGTAAACCTCATTAGCATGTGAGCATACAGTATTTACGTGTTGAAATAGTACATCCTGTGACAATGGATAGCCCTAGTCATATATTACTCGGCGACGACGCTGTGGAATCATGATAAGACTGTTACTTTTGTTTTGAATGGGAAGTTCGGGGTTCCTTGGAGTTTTTGGTTTAAGTTCCATCATTGTTTGTATGTCGTTTATTCGCTATGCACTCAGCACGGACGACAGATAAATGCCGCATAAATTTTGAGCAACACGGAAGACGTTCGACGCGTGGGTACTGGTCACAGTGATGCGAGTTTCTCTAGTCAGTAGGCTACCACACGTTCTGTTTGTCACACTGACAAGGTGTTGACAAGATTTTTATGGACTCATCGTGCCCGATTAAATGCAGCCGACATGTTTGGTTATGGTCATGGCGAAAAAGACACAACTTTTGTCATGTCGTGCTGACAACATTGGCAACATTCAACCCGTTTAAACAGTTGGGCGTTATCCGAGACGGCCATTGTTGAATCGATTCCAACCAGCCTCCCAAACTCGACTGAACGTTTGCCTTATAGCTCAGTAGGAACCTCCCTGGTTCGAATCCCTCCGGAGTGAGAAGGATTTTTTATTTGCAAGCTCTTCCAAAGCACTGAAAACTTTTGTCTTTGACAAATGAACTCTTGTTACAGACACTGGGGCAAAACAAGTTGTCAACATGACATGCTTTTGCTGGGAGTGCAGACGTACTTTGAATGCCATATCCTTTAATTTAATTTCAACTTGTCAAGACCATCGGCAGCTCGTGGAAGGGGAGCACCTGCCTGTCTCCGGAAAAAAAATAGAACATGGAAAGAGAACAGGAAAGAAAAGAGAAATAAAGGGACACGTCTATTCATAATGTGTCAAAAGTTACCCCTCTACTGTCGATGGTTTGTCAGGCAGTCTGCAACTGTTGAGGTGACCCACGCCCCTACTGGAGAAAGTTACGCCGGCCATGGTATGACTATTTCTGGGTGACTTTTTTTTTCTTAGCACCACCGCCGGGAAAGCACGAGTTCCGAGGGTTTTTCTACCCCGGATCTCTCCCCTTCGTTTTACCGTTTCCTTCCCAAACCTTTTTCAAGTGTCCTAGCCCTTGAAACGTCAGCCATGATGCAACTTCACCAAATGTTTGCATTGATCTCACTGAGGAAATGCCCTACCGGGAACGCCGACACCGTTTCCTGGCCACTCTCCCCCCCCCCACGACGAGTTCAAATAGCTATAATAAGCTGCAAATTAAGTTTGATTCACGGGCAATGAAGTGCCTTTAGGGCGCCGCTGGGCCACACTTCTTGGGGTCCTCTGCCCAGTGGGCCTTTCTTCTGGCCATGGAAAACCCAGAACCCTTCTGCTTAAAGGGGCCGTGAATGGATTTATCGATCACTGAGTCTTGAGTAAGGTGACGAGGTGGGACGCAATTACGTCAGTGAGAAGGGAGGAAGTGGTCGGGCGGAGGCTCTCACGCGGCATGCACGTACGAAATGGGCTTTAGGGAGGGAGGAATTAAGTGGTATAAATGTTGGAGTGCAGGCCTCCGCGCCTGCTGCTCCGTATATGGATTGGAGCTTTCAGGTCGACACAGGGAGATCCATTTAGATCTGTCTGGTCCTCGGTCCTCGCTTTAAGACTTTCTGAGAGGCCACTGACAGTTAGTGTATAGCTTACGTGGCCGGTTCGGTTCACAGTTTGGTTCCAGAATTCCACCGATTCGATTTGCTGGACAGTGTTGGCAGACCTCCACATTATTCACCGTGGTCAACTTATTGCCCGCAAAGGGGAATAAAAGCACTGATTTTTTCGTAGTTTTTGAAAAGCACATGCAAATACAAATGTACAGGCGGAAACAGTTACCATTTTCGTCTCATACTTAGTGTGGTAAATGTGCATAGGCCTACATAATGCCGTACTAAGTTTGTTGCAAGAAAATGTCAATCTTCCCGCAGAAATGCCGGAGTTTGTTTTTCATTGGGTGATAAACCCGTGGATCTCAAAACAAACACATAACAAGTGAAATTACTTTGACAGTGACGGCTGTTTTACGTTGTAATTATTTCCCATTTGACGTGAAAAACCTTGAAATTTGGCTTTTTTAGCTTTATTTTGAGCTCCAACTTACGCAATCGGCCTACGTATAGTCTGATATATTTTATGTAGATCATTATCATAAACGATTTTAAAATACATCGAACGAGCCGGAGAGCACACACCTGTAAATCGCAAACCATCTTCATCAACGATTTAATCCACAGCGGTATGTCATCACTCGGCACAGCACTCAATTTTGAAGACTCCCAATTTCTACAACCGAAGAATTTCTCTAGCTGTGACTGCTATGTAAGACAAGCCTTAAGCTTACGAAGCCGCGTCCATCTAAATAAATGTGGACGGTAAAATAAACGGAAAGGTCGGGTGGTCATCAAAGCCATAGATCGGTCGGCGCCTTCTCATTTTCTAGGTTGCATAGGTGCCCTCTTACAAAGTACTGCCGGCATTTCCCACTTCAAGATCTCTCCATAACTCACCATGCGCAAAGTGGAGCAGTTTGACGCTCAAAGCCTTTTATCTCGTGGCTCTTTAGAAATGAACCATTAATATCAGTGGGAAATGTCATTCCCTGTGCCACACAGACATAGCGCCCAGCATTTACCATATGGCCGCCCCAAAATGGAGGAGATCCCCCACATGTCGAGCTGGCCATATTTTCTGGAATATCTTGAAAGTTATGAAAATAACCAGTTTTGTACAAAAAAACACGGTATATTTATTCAGAAAGAGATAGGGAGGGGCGGCCTCCTTGGACCCTTTGTACACTTGTCCGTCTAATACAAAAGCGTTACCGGTATATCTTCCTATGATAAAAGTTTTCTAAAATGATTATAACTTTGGTATCAATGGTGGAAACCCTAAACAAGATTCGCATGCAGAAGCAGTCGAGACCGCTTTATTTGCCCACCTGTCCGATGAGAAAAATTGACATTGCGCGGGAAATGTCCGATATTCATAAAATAGTGTCATTATATAACTCAAGACGTCAATGGAAAGCTCCTGTCGGCTCATTAGGAAGAAATAATGCCTCGCTACCATATCGGAGAAAATGCAAGAGATGGATTCTTTTCAGCTCTGTGTGAGTTTAACAAAAGAACAACACATGAAATGATAATAAAAAAAAAAGAAACTGAATGAATTCTTCAAAACAAATATGTGGGAAGATGAGTTTAACTCAAAATAATTCATCTGTATTATAAGCAATAGATCCTTTTGTTTCTTGGGAAATTTTTTTTTCTCTGCCTGAATCTCTTTTGTAGGTGTTTTATTTTGAAGTGAAGCGACGCGAGTGCGTCAGTTCGAGGTACGTGAGCCCTGAGCCCACGTTGGATGAGGCGCTTTCCTCTGGTAACGAAGAACGGTCTCAGCAACAGACACAAGCTTTGTTTTGATGATACAATCTCTTTAATTCGTCAAGAAAAAGCAAAGAAAAAAACCCAGCACATTGTCTTTACAAAACTGAGTGGAAGATTACATGAGCCACTTAGCACCCCTTGAAAGCAAGGCTGAGCCAACGCACGGCAGAATACTTTGCCTCTGACAGGGCTTAAATCCAACCAAACGGGCAGAATAAGCCATTTTCGAGTTAAATTTTAATAAAATCTGGTACACTGAGCTCTTTAAATTCACGTGTACATAACAACTTGAATTTTCCATACTAAAACCACTGTTACTATACCTCGCAATTCGGGGCAAGCTTTTGCTTAGGGATAGTGTATAGGGATTGGACATGTATGTGGGGGGGGTACCCATCGACCCCAATATCGTGCACGGTATACTTTCAAGTGGCTTATTGCGGCTGACTGGCGCTCGTGAGCCTATGTCTTCCAAACGAACCAGAAGAAAGGCGGAGCGTCTAAAGACGCTAATTAATATTCATGATGTCTGCAATACTTTTCACTTCAATAAAAGCAGATTTATTCAATGAAATATGAAGACAATCAGTGGCGTTCCAAGCGAGTTTAGGGCCTCCAAGAATTGCTGTCTTTTGTGTTGGTAACCGAAAATTAAACCACTTTTGTGACGTCACCCTATTCAGTAAGGTGTCGATTATTCTTAACAATGTACAATTAACTGCACATTGTCAGTAAACTGTACATTGTTAATTGACTAAAAAAGAATGTACAGTTTGGACATTCTTCAAAAACTGATAGATCAAACTTGACTTGATTGACACAGAAAAAGCAACTGTGACATTAAATTACAACGTCAAACACGGTGAGAAACCCTCTCAAACTTAAAGTAGATTGTTTTAGACATGCAATACGGTTAACACTCAAATCCTTTGATATGACGCGGTAGCATTCTTTGTTGAGATTAGCGATTTTCAATTAAAGTGAGTCGCTCCTTATGTTGCACTATATAATGTTTTTGTGTCTCCTTCATTTTTATATAAAACCCCCATATTGAGTTCATTTTTGCATATCCCTTCCATTTTATTTTTATTTTATCTTTTTTTAAATTGAATTTAGATTTATATTCTAATGGTTACGTATAATTGTTACTATTTTTATCATTTTTGTGTATTTATTTTAAAATTCACATTTAGCCACTTTACTTTCGATTTCGATTAAACCTCAGTTTCAACTCTGTCTCTATTATTAAACAATTTTCAAAAACAACTTCAACAGTCACAATTCATGTCCAATTTTGCAAAACAGATTAATCGTTTAGAAACTTACGTATGATACTTCCCAGATGAATGAGATGATATTCCAAATGCGTGTATTTTCCAAACGAGAATTTCCTTTGGTAAGCATCTACTTCCAAGGTTGTAAACGCAATCTTCATTTGAAGAGACAGTCAACTGTTGTTCTTAAATCAGTCACACGGGTAACTTGCTTGTTGGTGGTTTTGAAAGGTCCCCAGCTCCGTGCAGTCATATAAAGAGCCTTTGCTAACTTCAATTTAGCATGGGGCCTATTTCCGCAACTGACATAAAGATAAAAATCCATTTGGACCGTAAGACAGTGTGTGCCGTGCGATACACTGATGGTGTCGACTGCATGCATTTGTGCCTTTGCATGAAAAATACTTGCGCATCCAGCAGAGGAATTCCTCAACGGCTTGAGACAGGAATGAAGCTTTTGTGTACATGCAAATGTTATAGCCAGCCAACGCTGGAAAAATGGTGGAGTTGATCTCAAGGCTCTCAAAGCATCAGTAAAGCCTTTTTGTTCTGTTTTACAATATGGGCAATAATAGTGGAGGAAGGGAAATGGTTTAAGTCGGAGAAACGACTCAAAAAGTGGAGATTCTTCGATTCAGCTTTACACCAAAAAATATAGCAGGTTCAGTGAACTGGAAACTGAACCGGCCATATTTGATTGTGTGAAGCAACCAGTTGGGGGCTATCTGTGCCTATGGCGTCAGCTTCCAAAGAGCGAATAGGGCAGGGCAAAGTAATCTTATAATTTGTGGTTTTTGTGAGTACTCCTTTTTGTGCGGTTTAACTCTTTTTTGTGTAATTTCAGGGCATTTTTGTACCATATGAAGTTTTATGGTAGAATGAGTTTGCATAAAAGTTATAAAAACAAAAGCAATATATCACCCAAGGCTGAAACTTTAGTGTAGAAGCTTTATCTTGACAACAATTGTTAGTTCGCAGTCGTAAATTTTGATTAGGTCAATTAACATTAATTCCTTATTTATCATCATCGCCCGACCGGATTTTCCCTACTGCCCCAACTTTTTTGATATTTGATATTTCCAACTTTTGAACCAATTTCTGGCCCTTTTCAACCTTGCTGCTGTGTCTGCACTAACAAATGGTCTTGTGTGTGTTTTTTTTTGTTTTAAATTCTCTATCCTTGCCCTCAACCATGACTGGTTGAGTAGGCAGGGTACGGTACGGTTCACGTTTCAATGTACATGTGCATGTACATGTATGTACGTGCATAGGTGTTTACGAAATACAGACTTGAGGCCGTGGCGCAGGTGATGACCATACTAGGGCAGAAATCGAAGCCCAAGCCCAACCTCAAGTGGCTGTTTGATAAACGTTAAAATACTTGTACAATAAAGGTATTCTTTAAACTGAAAGTCTGAAAAATTCTGACTTGAATATCAAAGGTCCTCCTGGTAAGAAAATATAACTTTAGTGATGATAAACAAGGAATTAAGTTTAATCGGCCTTATCGTGGCGAGTTTGACGAATGAGTCCTTTTGCTCACTATTATTTGCCAGAAGTAACGTTTCGACCCATATATAAGCACAAACTCCTAAAAAAAACAGAGCCTCCCTGTAATGAGGGCGCTGCCGCTGTTATCTCACAGCAGCGGCGCCCTCCTTCGCCAGGAAAAGGTAAGACATGTTTGAATACTTTTTGAAAAAATGCGCCTTTTATACAGACAATAACAAAAGATATGTCGGATTTTTTTCTTTTAATTTAAGAAGTGTGGCAAGTTCCCAAGTAAAATTTACACCACGGCCCTTTAATTTGAGAGTGGCGTAAAGTATCAACCACGCCAAGAAGGTGGGACAAAGTTTTTAAGGATATACAATTTAGAATCCCCCCACTTTGAGTGAAAACTGGATAAACCGCTTTTTCAGGCAAAACTGCAGAGTAAGGCTTCCAGAAGTTGTTATAGTTCGTGTACTCACATTCTAGCTGTGAGAGTTATGCATGCCATACCAGCGTCATTGCAGTCTCTGTAAAGAATTTCAATTGGTCAGTTTGGGCGCGAAGAAAGCTAAACGAAGCCGGGCTCAAATCCATGCTTTCCGAAAATCTTGAAGAAGCCATTTATTATCTGATCGACACCATAAAGACTAGCAGGATTTAAGGGTGTAAAATGGCTGCAAGCACACAGCGTTTAAATAGAATCAGCGAAGTTTTTGTAAGGGGGGGGGTTGGGATGAGCAATGGACATTATAGCTATTTAATAGGGTACTGTTTTCTGCCTTATTTTCCCCTAGTACGACACTATGTGAAAAATAACACCAAGGCTTTATGTTCTAGTGAGTTCTAAACAAGTGTACGTTAGTCAGTGTACTTTACTTCCCTTAGAGCCCCACACCAGTACACAGCAGCAACACCCGCTCCCGTGGACATTGCAGATAAAGCCAACCTGGAGGCTACGCTTTTGCTTTGATAAGACCAAAGATGAAGGATGCTAGCAGTTGTATACACCCCAGAAGGAGGGGAAAGAAAAAGATAAAGATCTGCTGTTAATGCAAGTGAGCCCGGGCGATCTGTGGTGACGGTTCTCCGAGTTGACTGTTGATGCCGGGAGGTGGAGAGCTTGATTGAGAAACCCACGTTAGCATTGCAGGCACGGACACTTTACGCAACCCGCCCACCACTCAGAGGCGTCTCTTCTGAAAGCTGCCGCGCACTTGTGCAGAGTACTGCCTCCAGGGCTCGGATTCCCAATCATAACGCGATCATCAGGGACGCATGCACCCGTCCCTTCCATGGACATCAGGCGGTGCACCAGAACTCCTCACCTCTGCTTCCCCTCCTCTCTCAGCTCTCCCCTTCTGTCTGGACGTCAGGCGAGGTGCCCAGATGAGGCTGATGCCCGCGGGAAACGCGGGATGATCCAGGAAGAGACAAAAACGGAGAGCCACGGGAGGAGTAATGAGACAGACAGGGTGATAAATCTGAGCCCTTAAGTGTGTTGTTTTAATCCCGAGTACTGCTTTGAGAGGATCTCGTAATATCGGTGACAAAATGGTAAATGTTAGAATAAGCTAGGTGGCTCGAGCTCATCAAAAGTTCATTGGTCGCACAGCTATGATGGAAAAGCGGACGCAAAGAAAAACAACCATGTTGCGAGAGCAAGCCAAATAAAGACATCATCACGTTGCCTGTGAAAAAAAGATCTTGTTGGATAGACTAGGTTGGGTGAAAATGCCACATAAAACAGGTGGAATTTGGGAGAGGACTGAAAACATTTTGAAGTTTCGGTTCGTTGATTACTAGGCGAATGGAGACACGTATTAATTTTAAAACAGGTCTAACCTGATGAATTTGGTGAATCCTAATGTGTTTCTTTGATAACACTTCGTAAAATCTCACTGCAGGTGTCTCATAATACAATGGGTGGACTAATTTTCTGTCGCATATTCGCCTTCCTCAGATCGATATACTTCTGCAAAAGTCACAACATTATCCACTTCATAGAGAATTGTGCGACAAGATATAACAATGGAGTTTATGTCATTGCCAGTCTTGTTGTAACCATTCGTGTTGATGTGATCATTTTGATTCTGTCAAAATGCCAAACTTGTTTTCATTTTACGGGCCATCTCAATGAATCACTTCTGGCAAAGAGACTTCCTAGCCTGGTCACGAGACATGACTGCCTGTAGATGGTCGACTGCCGCAGCAAAATGATCGTTTCCCCTGCGTTGAGGCCAATTTTGTTTCAGCACTGTTTATTATCAACTGCTTGTTTTGAGAGTGGCTGGTAATAATGGAAAGGGAAATACCAAACACGAAAAACAATTCCAATTTAAATTTCAAGTGCACGAGGCAACGGGGCAAAACTTGACAAGCCGACGTCATGACGCCCGGAATGGCATTTAATCATATACGAGCACCGTCACTAAAACCCAAAGAACAACCTGGAATGGACATTGATTACATTCTCTGCTAGGACAGGCGGAATTTGAATTGTCAAATTTACAGACCACGAGTCAGCGGTAGATATCAAAAGGAGAAAATACAACCCTGTTGATTTTTTGTTGTAATCCGCTGGATAAATCGTGCTGACACGATTCGCAAATGTTATCAAAACACCTCCCTGCTAGGAACATAATGCCATTGGAGAGTAATTAACTTGCTGCCGTGGCTGTCCGCAAGCCAGGTATTCTTTAGGACAGATTTTGTAGATTGCTTTCATTGTACGAGTTGAGATGAAGGATTAGTTCGCTATTAGTTTTCCTGAAAAGTATGTGCGTGTGATTGTGAGTTTTGGCTTTGAGTGAGTTTGCATCACGTTCCTGTTTTGTTTTTCATCACGTCTTTTAATTTCGGTTTTGCTCCCCTTGAAATCAGTGTGTGAAACTGTAAAGAACTGTGGTCCAACGTTACAACCCTTCATGCATGCCAATTTTTATCCCGAGAATTTATTGGCATTCCTGAGCCTTTCCCCTCAAAGAATCAAACTTGTCATGACATGCCATGACATTTGAGGAATTTCCTTTGGAGAAACAGCAAGAAGCGGAGGAAATGTTTCATAATACCTTTATTCCCCCTCAGTAGTTCAGAGCTTGCAGTATATTCGCCAACGATAAGCATTATGCCTCGTTGGCGCAGTCGGCAGCGCGTCAGTCTCATAATCTGAAGGTCGTGAGTTCGAGCCTCACACGGGGCACTGTTTTTTGTGCAGGCGGGATAAACTCAAGCTGCTTAATTCACAAAATGTTCCTCCAGTGAGACTGTAACATAGAAATTTAGAAAAAAGGAATCACTTTGAAAACAAAATATATTGTAAAACACTTCCTTTTATATTTTGTGTCTGTGCATATTTCTTTATTGATTTTTGTTGGGGTGTTTAGATTTTCATAGGTTCAGTAACAAAATAACTCTATCTGTCCCCTTTATGTAAGAATACATTTAATTTCTAAGATCGACGATTCCCAGGGACAAGAATAAAACTAAAACGAGCCAATTGAGCTAAGCAGACATTACCCATTGTGAGGCACCAGTAATCCAGATATAAGAATTGCTTAAGTGTGCCATGCCATTTTCACTAGACGTTTCCTGAGGGCTAGATATCACTGGACTTAGTTTTAAAGCTGTTCTAAAGAGTATCAAAGGGGCAAGGGCCATGAATAGGCCTGCACACTAGTGGAATATTTTTTTATAGCCCATTCTGTTTCAGTGCTGGGCACAATCAGTTGCTATTGTTTCCTTGTGGCTTTTTGACGTCTTTGCTTTTGTTCATGTAGGGCTCACTGGATACGAGAGATATCTACCGAGCACGGAGCCATGTGTGGCCGATGCTTGGTACCAGTATGGCTTTCGGTGTTGGGTTAATTTTTTACTGCATTGTCTGCCTCAATAGGCCATTTCACAAAAAAATGGAACAGGGCAGATGGATTTTGTCTCATCGTCTCTCGAGAGGCAGAGAATGCTGGAAAAAGAATGATCAAACAGGTGAGCTCAGTGGCGTATCCAGGGGGGAGGCAACTGCCTGCCCCCCCCCCGCTGACGGATTTTTTTCTTTTACAAATAATTCTTCGTAGGTGAGAAGGAAAGACACCGATTATACTTTCGTATCAAATGTTCTGACTAAAACCTTTCGAAAACAACACTACGAAATTAAAGCAAAGATGTCGAGACCGTAAGTGAGGCTTTGAATATTTTTTCCTCCCTAATATCATGTTGAATGAGCCCAAAGCCGCATTCATCTTTGAATATGCCCCCCTGACAGAAAAAGCTGGGTACGCCAAGGCGTGAGCTTCTGGCTGAGCAAGCGGCTACCAGTGACTTTTTTTGCTCAGGCAATAGCTCTCGTATACGGTGGGCTTGTAAGCTGTCGCTGTGGTCTGGTACCGCTGTTATACCACAACAAACTGCACCTGTAACCAATTACCACCGAGACACCCCCATAAGACGCACTTCAAGATGGTTAGTAATTAAACATTAAGTGCATCGTAACTCACACAGTTACAGCGCGCCGATTTGACATTGTGAAGGTGTTCCTTCGTATTCTCATTCAAGTTTGAGCCATTTATTATAGCCATTAGTCAACGGTGAAATCGCCACTCACAAGCTGAGTTTGCCTTTGCATGCTCAATCATACATTTAGCATTCTGTTGCCTATTTCATATTCCTGAGGACACACCATGTCTAAAAACTGCACCTGTTCATAAAGTGGCTTTAATTTGTCCCGGAAAGTAGGGGGGGGTATGGGATAAGGAATTGTGTGTGTATGGGGGGATGACTTGCCCGGCCATGGGATTTTGAAAAGCGGGGGGGGGTGACACGATGATGACGCTACAAAGGAGGCCATGCTCAGGGGACAGCTGTAAAGATACTGTATTACATCCATACAGAATCTTAAACTAGAATGCCATATTTTATGATTTTGGTTGTTATACTGTTTGAGTGACATTGAATACATTTTGGTTGTTGGGAAATCCTGAAAATTCTACACGAAATTTAGATCGGCACAAAAATTCGCCAAGGAACATTTACTTAACAGCTATATGAAATTCGACCCTGGGTTTAAAGACAGTTTACAAAACACAGAAACAATAAGAAAAAGATCACGAAAAGATTAGCAAGCTAACGAGGCACACGGTATCATCTGAGAACTCCGCCCACTAGAGTTTCATGTTACCAATGGCTGCATTCGGTGATAATTAAAACAAAACTTGGAGCTTAAATGCATCCAACCCACGCAATTTTATAACACCCGTTGAAAATTTAATATACAGGTGGCGACAATTAATTTTTGAAACCCGATTTTTGGCCTGTTATTTTGTGATACTTTTGTTCATAAATGATCTTTTGAAGCTGTTGAATTGAACGTAGCCAATGCAGGTTATTGGAGCAGATAGTGGGTTTTTATCCAAGTTGATTACCTGCTTTCTTTACTAGTTGGAATACAAAAACCCAAAACAACAGTCTGGTACTCGATATCATTCTCCTTCAGTGGTAATCTAACCAAGTTAAGCGCAGCCGATAATGGTTCCTCACCTTTTATGTTTGATCCTGTTACCTGGCCGGACTGCCCCACTAACAAAAGTGAGAAAATGTGCCCCGTGTGAGGCTCGAGCTCCCAACCTTCAGATTATGAGACTGACGTGCTCCCGACTGCGCCAACGAGGCACTTGAGCAGCGATACCAAGAGTTAGGCTCTGTTCCTTAGAACATGATTCAAATGACCCAAGAAACAAAGAACTGTTTCAAGACTTAATTAGAATTCTGTGTTTGTTTTAAGTTGCAACACGAGGTGAACAGGCGATATCAAATTGACGCTGCAACGGGGTTTTGATGTCACTAGTGGAACTTTTGTGCCAACGTTCGTCCCAAGTTTTTAAAAAGAGCCGCAGAGAGACATTGTCGGGACAATACCAAGGAACACAAAGACATTGTCCCAAACTAAACAGGTGATTGAGCCAAGCCCGATCACCTTAATAAGGCTGTCGGTTTTGCAGTTCAGAATTTTCGTTAAAAGCTGTCCTCTGGCGTTGTGATGAGCGAGGGGGGATTTTGACATTTTGGTGCGGTTCTCATCAGACACTTCCGATGCTATACTAGCACAGGAACGACTCTGACGCATCTCCAACACACTTTTGATAACGAAGTAGCCTGTTCTCTCGTTTGGTTCCTAAGGGCAGGAATCAATCCTTTGCTGTCTTAGCCTTAGGCTTGTGGGCCAGACTGAGGGCAGACTGCTATTACTGTGTAGCCCGCCGTTTCAGTGCCTTGTTAGGTTCCATCTGCCCACGGATCCATGCAGAATCTCGAAGAATAAACTTGGACTATCTTTCAAGAACATCGCGTGCATGCAGAAGTAAAACTATAGAAGGACTGGAACTTTAGAATAAATGCTTGTACCCAAAGGGGAATATTTCTCTCTCGAAAATTGTGAGCACCAGTCTTGAACCGTATTTTCGATTGATTTCCACTCGCGTGGAAATAAAAATGGAAAGGTCGTATGTCTGTAGTATTACTGGAAACTACTGGAAACAATCTGACATGTCCGAAATTAAAATTTTTATCGGAAGGGAACATACCAAAACTTGTCAAAACTTGTCATTTGTTCAACTTGTAAGAGTTGAATAATTTTTCCCGTTAGGATTAAAATAGTATTTCACGGAACTCTTGAAGCGTCCTTCGCCAATGAATAGTGCATCTGACTTGACATGAGGACACATCATCCGTGTCATCTTGACAAATACTAATGAATTATTTTGACGATGTTTTAAAAAATTATTATTTATTTTGTTCCAGCATGATTTGTGTGTACAACGAGGGAGGCTCTTTCCTGGGCCATCTGCAGCAATTGTACGCTGTCAGTGGCCCAGAATAAGAGCTTGCAGACTCCAGAGGGCTCTCTTAGTGCATGACACTGTGGTGTTGGTTTCCCCTTTGTGTTGAGAACGTCGTGTGGTGGACCTAAGTAAAAAAAAAGACCAAAAAAAAAAAAAAAGAAAATGAAGAACACCTCTCCCATTGTCAGTCCTTTTCACTTTTCTGATTGTACGTCGTGATTCCTAATTTGAACAGTCCCTAAAAATAGTTCCGGTCTATGAGTAATTCCTTCTGTCCTTCCAGTCGTTCCCCCGTTACTCCTCACAACGCACGTTGCCTTTCCAGCACGTGTTCGTTCAGAATGTGCGGCGGTGTGTGTGATTTGCTTACACAATGGAAACGGTGGCGAGGAGACAAATTTCCTCGAGCCAACAGACCGATGAGGACTTGTGTTTATTTATGTACTTATTTTGCCCAACGGTTGGTCTGATAGAAATATTAAGTTTTGATCAGTCCATTTGCGTCATGGGTTCAGGTGCGACCCATATTGTTTACCGCCACAACCAGGTCATGCTTGAGGTTGCTGCTATAAATAGTCCAAGACAGTCCAAAATTCTGTCTACCCACGATGAAAGAAGGTTATTTGTTAGTACGGTTTATGATGCAAAGGAACATTAGGATGAGGGCAGCAAATAAATTGTTCCAGGCTCGCGAGGACATCAATGACCAGGATGCCTTGATATATGCCATTTCAGTAATCCCAGCGCTAATTGTGTGGGTTGAGGAGGGCCCGTAATGACTGGAGTGTGCAGGGTTGCGTTCTCGCACAATCGCGGGTGTCGAGAGAGAGAGAAAAAGAAAATCTCAAAGGTGATACGGAGACAGGGAATTGGGGAATGAATCACGTGCGGGACCCGTTTGGTCCGTTGGGAAATATGACGCTATGGCCGCCTCACACGGGTGGTTTGTCTGGGGCTAATTCTCATGAAAATGTCATGACTAACTTAGGTCGTTTTACTCTGGGCCTTGATGTTATCAACACACAAAAGACAAGGTAATTGATGCCATATCAAATTAACCAAATTAGATCATTTAAAGTGGCTTAGTTTTAGAGTTGGACATTCGTCTCTCAGAACAAAAAAAAAATTACAGGGATGACCTTTTAGGTACTGGATTCTACTTCTTTCTTCGAACTCGACTCTAGTTCTATCTTCGAACTCGACTCTAGTTCTTTCTTCGAACTCGACTCTAGTTCTTTCTTTGATCTCGACTCTAGTTCTTTCTTCGATCTCGACTCTAGTTCTACCTTCGAACTCGACTCTAGTTCTTTCTTTGATCTCGACTCTAGTTCTATCTTCGAACTCGACTCTAGCTCTTTCTTCGAACTCGACTCTAGTTCTTTCTCTGAACTCGATTCTACGTCTCATTCTTGCATATGTAGCAATTCTGTTCATTCTGAGCAAAACCAAATCCGGATGCTTAAATATGATGTACATCAGTGGACTGAGTGGGACATAAATAAATCCCGCTCTGTCAGTTGTATGCACCTTTGACTTGATCTTAAGACTTAAGCACTTAATCGGCGCCATGGCTGTTGCAGTGCTTAGTTTTTACATGGCTGTTTTCATAGGGCAAAGTGCGCCAATCACACGACTGGGAACTATCATTACACCTTTGTGCAATGTGGCGTTGAAACGCAAGCACAAAACTCCTGCTTTTTGGTGCAAAAGCAACCTCTTTTCAAGTTCATAGCTCGTCTTCTGTGAAGAGTGTTAAAGCCACACGGGTGTAAAATGAAGTAGAAACGCGTGTTATAGCGCATGTCGTGCTCTAAGACGCTTAAAAACGGATCCTAGAGACCATTTGAGTGCATCATCGGCCACAAATGGGCACATTGTACCCGTAAAAACTAGCTCATACCCACATGCCAACCTCAAGATACGCCCATTGCACTGTAAAACTCAAGAACATTTGAACACGCGGTGCGTTAAGACGTTAACGTGTTAACGTACGTATACAGTCTTTATAATCGGGACATTAAGCGCATGTTTATAGCGGCTTAAAACGTGAATTCAATTGTTTTTCGCCAATACTCTTACTGATACTGAAATTCAAATCTCATGTTGTAAGTGGTTAATTTAAGCTGATATCATGTATAATATACGGATGCGGAGTGGATTATCACCTGATTGTCACACCAAAAATAATAAACACAGTGTTAAGACGATACGTTCAGTTGTACCGCCCAGCGTGTAAGACACGACTACAGGCGCATGCACTGTACGTACACGCTCTTTCCGCGTCTCCGCACGTCTGCTTGGCTGTTGTTAATTTCAAATGCAGAAATCGGACTGTTCTTTATTCGTTTTATTCCACAGGGTCGTGCACATAGCATGCACAGATACTTCAGAATCTCGAAGAGGTGATAATTTTCTTTAAGAAAATAAAGTCCGTCAACAATATTTGAACCATTTTTATTCCCGTGGTGAGTTGTAGCAGTCGGCCTTCTGATCCTCACGTCACTGCGTATGAACCGAACCCGTGTATGTGCATCGTTACCCAATAACGTGCAATTAGTACGCACTGCACCCTTTATTAATGTGTCGAAGTGTATAAAACGTGATACAGCCTGTACAAGCGTTTAGGCATGTAAGTAATAAACACCCAAACGGGCTTATAATTAAAACGTGTTTAAAAACCTAACACACGATAAACACATCCATACATTTAATCATAAACATACAATGCGTTTATTAATAAAATAGTTATGTTCAGCATATAAACATCTCGTATGTATTTAGTCAGGATAAACGTATCAAAGTGTTTTAAAAGTGTTACAGATTTGCATTTAATTTGCGTTTAGAAGTGAAAGGCGTGGGTTTTACAGTGCGTCTGTGTTAACGACTACCAGTCTGCGTTTAATGATTTAGCCATTCAACTATTAAACGACTGAATTTCTCACCGAAGCGATTCACCTGTGTCGTTTAATTTAATTTGTATTTCGTAACCGAATTAGAAAATGCTTTAAAAGAATTTTTGTTAAATATAGCCTGCAATGTGTCCCCGATCTTTACAATTATTCTTTGAGCATCCACAGTTACAAATGGCAGCTTCATGTTTTGTGAAATATTTTGTCAGTCGCCTTTAGACGTACTATTCGTATAGCTTTACAAAAGCCCTTTGTAAAACAATTGAGTAAATTATAGAAAATTAATTCCACGTTTTGTTTGAATTTCTCTGTTGGCTAATGTTTTTTACCTTTCTAATTTGTTTTGTTTTTTTTTCTTTTAATAAAAAGGGGTTTAATTAGTCAACAAGTTGTTCACTCCGTATATTTTGTGCATAGTGTATAATAATATGTGCCATGATGAAAATTCTTACATATGTGAAAACTGATCGAAACTGTCTAAAGGAAATGACGTGCTCGTTGCCATATATCAGCCCACACATTGTGTATTTTGATATTTGCTGTTCCTCTCAATCACAAGCACTAGGGCGAGTGGTTTTGCAAAAGATAGAAAGAGGGGGGGGGGAGCGTCAACATTTCCCCCTCGCGCCATGATACAAAGCGGTCATTCTGCAGAAGGTTGCCGTTTAGCCGAGACCGAGCAAACAGACGAAACACGGACCGAAGACTCGGTGTGGATTATTCAGAGCAAACGAGCCCATCAGTCACGGGCATGCCTGCAAATAACTGGAGAAGTGAAAATACTCTTTTGATGGAGTCCCTGTAACAGATGGAGTGACTTGAAGGACGCTGCTTCTCATTTTCAAATCAATCCAATTTTGGACTCAGCATGCGAGTAAAAATGAAATTGAAAGAAAGTAATATATACAATCATGAATAAAATGAAAATAAAAGAAAACAAGTGCGTGTTAGATGTCAACTCCTCATGATAAACTCATTCCAATGCACACAGACCTAGATGCAGAACCGAATTTTCGAGGGCAATCATTAAAATATTTTTGGGGCGGGGCATAAATTTGGAAATCCGTTTTTGTGATCTTTTTTTATAAATACGAACCAAATTTTAAGGCCGTTTACTCTCTTTCGGAAGGTGCGGAAATGAAAAAGTTAACAAAAATTGCTTATAGGTATTTTTTTTTCAATGAAAAAATACTTCAGGGGGGGTGGGCTGGTTGCCTCCTTCCCAAATGTCAATGAATAAGCAAAACAAGGGCAAAGACAATTTAGCATCATTTTGTGCAGCGGTAACAGGTGCCGTTGTCGACTGATTGACTGATATCTTTATACCTCAAGAGACAGAGAGATAGGCTGTAAAAATCAACCAACCAACCAACCAACCAACCAACCAACCCCGTCTTTATGTTAATTGTCTAACATGCAACCGTGTGAAATATTAGACGCCTTTTTGGAAGTAAACGACGTGTTTCTGTGTCCAGAAAATGCTACCATGTATTGTTATTCACACCGCAATATGTCCGTGTGTCTTACCACAGCGTGTTTAGCTTTGGATTATTAATACCACATCACGTTCATGAGTTAGCGGGATACATTAGAACTTGTTTGGACAGAGCAATATGGTACATGTACTTGAACCTGGTCCGCGTGATATTTGTGACTCGGTCCTACAAAATGAGACATACCGGTAAACGTATTGCTACAGTTGAGTTATTGTTTGATTTTTCACGAGAGGGTAAAAATGAGCTCTTAATCTTGAGTTGTCGTTAAGTTTTGCAAGGCAATGAAAATGGACAAATGGAAAATAATGGAAAATGGTTGAAAGCTGAAGAGTAGTGCGTACATTTACATGGTGCAAGAGGTCTTGAATTGTCCTTCAATTCAAAAGTGGACCTGGCAACAATTTCGTTGGTTCCGTTTACATTTCTTGAGTAGCAGTCCATGCCCCATATTAACCATTAGTGAACAATACTTTTACGGCAGACGTATTGTTCATAAGGGGAAATTGAAATCTCATGCTGCCTTATCTCGAGCTTTGAGCCTATAACCTTTTCAAAGATAAGAGGCTTGTATGAGGATCCTGATATTGAAACTTTCATCCTACTTGTCAGTGCTGTAGCTACGGGGAGAGAGGGCTGGGGGCACGTGCCCCCCCCCCAAATTCCCGGTGCCTTCAGGTGCCCCCCCGCTGAAAACGGACGAATGGATTTTGAACAAGGCTAACCTAAACTTGCTCCCCAAAATCACACCACTGAAAGCTGGTGCCCCCCATAAGATGCTGGTACCCTCGTTGTGCCCCCAGCTAGTAAAATCCTCACTACGCCACTGCTAATTGCATCAATGATGTCAGCAATACTAGCGAAGCAATCGGAGAGCAACGGTCTAGAAAGATAGATCCTAGCTATACATACACACAACAGACTGTCCAGTAGTTTATCATATTTGGCCCATTTTGAGAAATAGGCAACATTTCCTTTTTCCTTTCTTAGCATAAGACTTACGAGTGATAATCTCTTTTTATCGTCCATCTCGTATGATAATATAGCACAGCTAGATCACTTGATGTCGACACTTTTTGCCCGGAGGTGTTAAAATGTAATGTATTGAAATAGTCTTTAATTGGCTGGTAACTTAAACTAGTACCCGTCTACATATTCATCAAGCCCTTTTATTGACGATTATGTTCTCTATAACGCATAGCAACTTAGTGGTTGCGTTACGGTAACATATCTCTTTCAATATAACTGGGCACGTAACGTAAAGCTAGATCACGAAAGATGAAAAGTGAAAACGATATAAGCATCGTGACTGATATTAAACTTCGTGCACTTAAACATCAAGTAATTTCTAACTGCAGTTAGACCTACCTTTTGGGCAATGATTGAAAACGCCAAGTGATTGGCAAGCACACTTCAAGGGAAAGTGGTAATTAAATGTGAACTTCAGATGCCGACCAATGTGTATTAAATTGCCAGATGCATTATTTATTTGGAAGTTGAAAATTGATATTTGTCTTTTTATTCAAAATTCTTTTCTATATTTTGCCCTTTTCAGAGAAGTGAGGAATAAAAGCCATTCTTTTAAAACTGACAAGAACGGCACGACAAAGAGTGAATCTTGCCGATCTCGCATTGTGCGGCTTGACTGTTTCATTTAAAGCATTCTTAAAGTTGCACAAAAATCTGCATTAGGTCTGGCTGTGCTTTTGTGATGCTCTTAAATTTGACCACGTTTTACAAAGCCTGCAAGCGCAAGTTTTGCGTTTTGTGTACTGCTGGTTTTCCTTGCACGACCTATAAAGAGTGTCCTACATCTGTGTTCAAATTATAATAACGTATTTGCGATTGTCGTTCCAACAGCGAACTTAGGGTAACATTGAACTTTTTTATAGGCCTAAGAAGCGGGTCTTTCGGTTCTGAGGTTCAAAGGATAATTGACTGAAGCCATTACGACCATACCCTTGTGTTCATTACACAAAAAAACTCAGAAAAATGCGGTAAATAAAACAAAGCTGCACTGATTGTTTCTTTTTTCCCCTAAGAATTCTTTCCAGTGTTGTAGTTTGACCTTAATTTTCATCCCAATCAAAAGCACGGCAGATATGGCTGCAAAAAAACAATTATTTACCTTGATATATCAAGTTGCATAGGGTCGACTGAGAACAAGTTCTCTTAGCAGTCGCTGGAACCCCGCGATTTCCCTGAAGACAACTGTGGTTTTGCCAAGCAGGGACTGAATTCCGGGTTCAGGGTTTAAAGTGACTTGATATTCCACCTCCACTGAAATGACACCGGGTCAAATCCCTTAAGGTGTAGATAAGCAGTGGTTTGAGGCTTCTTTGAACCAAACTTATATTGTTTCGAGGCCACAAACTACCACAAACTGGTTTGGTTGTCTCCAAGCCTTCAGAGAAATTATGACTTTAATACGCGCGATTCACAAAAGTGCGCCACCAAAAGTTTGCAACACGTTGGCCAATTATAATGCGCTAAAGTTGTCGACCCTTTCCAAACGCGCATTGGGTCGACAAATGTCGCGCATTGCGATTGGCCAACGCGTTGCAAACTCTTGGTGGCGCACTATCGTGAAACGGCCATATTAGACACTGGGCCGTTTTCCAATACTCAACTTCGTCTCCGTCTAAGGCTTTGTGCCTGAAACCAAACCCCGACTGAGGGCCTCAAGCGTTTAAATAAAATAGGATTTCTAAAAAATGCATGTTCTAATAAAACTTAATTTTTAGAGTGAGGAATTATTGCTTTGTCAAATTTTATGACAAAAAAGAGGAGTAACATTTTTGTAGCGGCGAGTCACGGATCAAGTGCAGTCGTGTATGCGTGTTTTCATGTGTACACGTGACATGTACATATTCACGCACATGTGCTTGGGCGGACGCGACGACTTCGACGTCTCGGTACCGCACTGGTCAGTGCCCACAGCACTAAATTATTAGAAAATGGCTCGGCAAACCCATGTTATGGGATTTGGGACACTTCAATGGGTTTTATTGGCATTGTTTATGCCCTTTTTCTCAAAGACTGGAGTCTCCTCGTTGGACTGTGAGATTACAGGAGCAAGGGCTCTTGAAGGATTAATTAATCGATTGAAAATCTTGGTCATGTTATCTTTGGTGCTGTTTTCAACTATTTTCGAAAATCGATCATTTTGTTTTTTTGTTTGTTTGCTTGCTTTTTTGGATTTTTGTCTTGTTGGATTTTGTTTATTTTGTCTACAAACATGGATTGAGATTAAACATCAAGTAATATCATGGCACGAAATAAAACATTTAAAACATTAAAAAAAGTGTTGCAAACGTCGCAGCTCCTCTCCGGATAGTGTCTCTAGCTGAAAGCGAGAACTCTTACGGAGTCTGGTCTTTTTAGGCCGCCTTGTTCGCAGTCTCGCTTCATTGGTTCCGAGACTTCTGCAATAAACTATCCCCGTGTGATATGGTTACTGTTCATGAGGACAGCAGTACTATGATCGCAGGAATTTCTCATCGGAAATTTAAATGCTATATTGACACAGGTCAATCGATGTGGTGTTGTCGACGCGCGTTCAACAGTCATGAACGCCCGTGTAAACACGTCAGCATGTTTGGCTCACCTACAATTCTCAGTAATAACGAACTAAAATAAAATCTACAATCGGCTCATGGGAATGCAGAGACGGCCGCGCCAGTTCCTTGTGTGTGAAGCAAATATGAACAAGTTTTGCTGGGAAACGTAAAACGCAGTTCGGGTAATTACAGATGTTTTGCCAGTTGAATCAACATGCCTGTTGTGCAACCATATTAGGCAAATTACATCGCATCTGTTAATTAAGAATGTCCCAGGGTCACAGTGAGTCTGCACGCATGATGCATGTAAGGCATGAGCATTTTTTGAGTGTTGTTATAAGCCGAGAAAAATAAAGGAATAAACGGGATAAGAACAAATAAGCTGGCTTTACTGGGTGGTTTACTGGGCAAAAAAGAGAAAACTTTTGAGCGGGTGCGTGTATCTTTGATTTTTTTTCTGCCTTCGGAAAAAAATGTGCAAACCCACTAAAATTTCTCAGCCAATGTGTCTGTTTTATGTCTTTGAACAGAAGAATTTTGAAAATGGAAAGTTTACGTCTTCCCTTGCTTTAAAACATGTTTATTTCGTTATTGGTCTTATGAACAGGATACCAAAAATCAAATATGATAATACTTGATTTATGATAAATGAAGAATTCATAACCATCAATTTATTTATTCAGCCCAAAATCAGCTCTCATCAAAACTGATAATAAAGGATCCGAAATGCTTCCAAGCAAAGGTAAAAATGAGTAAATAAGTTGAAAAATCAACTAAATGACAAAATTCAAAATATCTCCAAGTTCCTAAGAGTGACAATCAATCCTTTGAGTGAACACAGATCCTCTGATTGAAAATATGGACAAGACCAATGCGGGTGAAATGTCTTAACTCAGACAATCGAGATTTCGCTCGAGTTTCCTCTGGAATGGGTTCTTCTCCAGCTATTTCAATCTGATACTCAGAGTGATTTTCACCCCAAAACATCTAGTCCCTATTTAGTGTCACTCTTTGGAATATATTATATATTTAGATATATTAAACACAAACGTACATATATATATGTATATATATCTCTCTCGGCTGATTTTGCTTTTTTGATTACATCACAGAATGTTAGTTAGTGTTCATCAGTTTGTGGAAACGCCTGGATATTAATACAGGAAGTCAAATGAAAAGGAACCTTCTCAACTGGAAATTGTCTATTCAGTAACTTCCAGAATAATGACGTCATGATTTAGAAATATCACAAAACAATTTGTCAAACAATATATGGAGATTTTCGTCCACTTTCAGGAAAGCATGGCAACCAAATCGCATGTGAAAAAAAGAACTGTCTTTGATTCTCCTTTTGAGGGCGCCCTTTAATGTTAAGACGTCAGTAATCCTTGTATATCAGAATACAAATCTTTACATTTAAGCGTAATAAGTTGGGTGCAGAATTTTTTTTTTTAGTTAACATCACTGCACTTCCGTTTACCCTGCAGGTCGAGGTCAACTGACTTTCCATTGCAAACAGTAATGCTGTCCAAGATATGGTCTGCCAGGCCTCTAACTTATGAGCGTGCATACCTCATTTAATTCCAAAGCTTTAGTTGAAAATGTTTCTCTTTTAGGCCTATATCAAGTTTAAATTGATTGGCAATTGATGTCTGATAACGTTATAATACAGACGTCACGAAAGCACGCACATCTGGACACCAATTTTCAGCCGACTACGAGGTTTTACGGTAATATCCGAAATTGCTTGGGAGATACTGACGGATGTATTGATTTGGGGGTTAAATGAAGCATTTCATATGTTCCTGAATGTTGACACTTCATTAACAGTGGAAGCAAAGAGAAGAGGGTGATCCAAGCAAAACCATTGGCCATCTCCAAATCTCTCAGATCCAAAATTGTCAACTCTTCCTGTATAAGATTACTAAGATTATATTTCCTGGGGGAAACAGAACTCGCTCTTGATATAGAACCTGATGACGACATCATGGCATCACATTTCAATGCCTATCTAGAGGAGTCAGGTCAGTGGCGTATCCAGCTTATGGTAGGGGGCAAATTCAAAAGCAAATGTGACTTTGGGGTCATTCAACAAGATGTCGGGGCAGAGAACAAATACCAAAAGCCTCGCTAGCGGTCCTGACATCCTTGCTTTTATTTCACATGGTGATGTTTTAAAGGGTTTTGGCGCTTATCTTTGAAAAGTTTTAACCTCCACCCGTGACATCACCATATTGTTTTGCCGCTCCATTATTTTGTACAAATGGAGCGATAGAGACATCACCTCTCCATTATTTGGAATGGCAACGTCTCTACCACTCCATTCCTACAAAATAATGGACCTTTGTTTTTTCTGTTCCCTTTTTGGAGGCATGTCCAATGGAAATGATTCTTAAACCATTACAAAATTATTTTCCGTACCAACAATAATAGAATTCATTAAGATATTCATTTTTTGTAAATATACCCTTTGTTCCAAGGTGCATTGTGCTATGTTTCAAATCTCCAAATGAAAGTTTAGGATTCAGTTGGAAATGTGATAATATGAAAGAAACGGTCAACTTTGATTAGTTCTCACACTACTTTGTTCCAGAGCTGTCTGAACCTCTTTTATGTATGAATTTGATTATCAAACAAAAAACAAATCAACTGATGCAAAGTTGAAGAAAGGAACACCTCCATTTTTGTAGTGCATTATTTTTCTGGGGAATGCTTACCTTGTCACTCTGTTGTCTCCTCGTCTCCTTTCGGCGTATCAAAACGGTTAGTTTGGATGGTGATTCCCTCTAATGCGAAAGACGCTGCAAGGAGCTCATTGTCAGATATATCAGATACTATCAGCTAGCAGACAGTTTTCTCATTTTACTGTGGTAGGATTTTGAAAGTCTAAGGCATCAGCTACCGCATTATAAGCGTGATACTCATCACTGTCTTGTGACTGAAATACATTCTGTGTTAGGAATAGACCGCCATCACTGTCACTTTCACTCCTCGGCATGTTCATGAGGGAAGCTAAATTGTACAATTGCTTAAGTATTGTGATGCCCGCATTCAAAAGTTACGTAACGACAAATCCTTCGGGCTTCTTGCTAACAAAGTTGCTCCAGTCCTACAAAATAACGGAGAGGCAAAACGACAGGGGGACGTCACGGATGGAGGTTAAGTCGCATAATACCCTAGGTAATATTTGAAGCAAGATATGGGACGGAGAGAACCCCCCCCCGCCTTTGTGTTGGTTATTGTTTGATCGGAATCTCAGGAATTCTTTACCGACTTCTAGGGGGGGCGTGTTAGGTAACAATAGTCTAGAGTGGGTATAGGGATTTGACAGGTAAGGGGGGAGGGGTTACCACTCCCATATCTTGCCTGGTATACTCGGTAACGAGACATTGGTGCGTAAGAATGGCCCTCGGGGATCCCCCCTCTGGCCCATTCTCGCCCACGAATGTCGTGCACTTCGGGCATTATACTTTACATAAATATACAGATTAAGTAAGCTTTAAAAAGAATTAATCAAGAAAAATCCGCTCCCCCCCGATACACCAATGGATAGGGGTTGATGTTCACATCATATATTTCAAGCTTAAACTGTATACCGTCCTGGAGGGAAACCGCGGAGAATACGGGCGATTCACAATAGCCCGCCTCCAAGAGTTTGCAACGCGTCAGCTAATCACAATTCTCGAAATTTGTCGACCCTTTCCAAACGTGCATTGGGCCGACAGATTTCGCGCACTGTGATTTTTCAATGCGTTGCAAACTCTTGGAGGTGCGCTATTGAGAATCGCCGGTATCGAATTACCGTCCAAAGAAAAGAGAGAAAGATGGACAACTTCAAGCCGAATAGGGCATAGGCTGGTACCCAGTCTCCTAGTAACTTCTTTTCCATATGAAACTAAGCACACCATACGCATTTCGGCTTAGGCAGTTCTTTCATCAAATTGTGTCGAATCTCTGCCATTCAAGGCGTGTTTTATATTTTAGGTAACTCAAAAATCGAGTTTTCTTCATCGCATTGAAAATCGGCCTTTGTTTTTCCTTTATTAAAGAAGCCAGGGCGCAATACTGTGCACCCGACTTAGTGGCGCGCATCAACCATAAACTCACACGAATTATACCGATATTGCAACACGCAGTGCATTATTGGATGTGCCCGTAGTTTTGATTGGTAGATGACAGTTTTCATCTATCAGTAAATTGCCATTTATGTCTTGGAATTGGTTGAGGAAGCGAATGGGTTACACGCCCATTTAACATTGTGTGAGTTGTATCCTATTGGCTCATTTGCATATCATTAGCACAGAGACGGCTTCGCTCAAATTTATCGCCGTATAAGACGAATTACGAAGATCCCTTTGCAGACCCTCTGAGGCATAATAACTTGGCCACGCAGCTACGTATACGCCGGTAAAAGTCAGACGAAAGCGCGGTAAATTAATGTTTACCGGAGGCTCCTGAAAGGCAAATTCATTGTTCCATTAAACTACATCCATATGCTTATCATACGCAAATGGCACCTCGAGTACATGCGCTCTTCGTCTGCCCACGACCCGACGCTGACTATGGGGACGCGGGGATGCACAAGACAAGCGTGGTAGATCTGCACACCACGTCCACCCACTCCTCGCTCTATCACAGTCACGGGTCCTACTCCATTTTTCAAACTAGTATAACAAAGCGGATCTGACAGCTATTTGAGAGCCCCCCTGACATACACCTTCCTCCAAGTCACGATCATCAATCACCCCGCATACCATCAGGGAAGCACGAACTAAAATAATATTTCAATTCTCATCTCATCGATACACAAGTCAAAAGTTAACTCTCACGTTGATATGTTAGGCAACAAGTTTTTGTATTAAAACGGAGAATCACTTCTCTACTATCATTATTGAAGAAAATCCATTCATTTCATTATTACGTGTATGGAAAACAGCGAAACATTTATTTCTAAAAGGTTATGAAATTAAATCAAGTAATAAAGCCGTCTGTTATACAAATACCGACTGCTTCGAGTGGTGTAGTAAAACTACCTTCCCAAGGTGATCCATGGAGCATTCTATTTTCCCGAGGCAAAATTTAAGCTAAAAATCAACAATTTAAACACCAAAATGGAATTTACATTCATCAAATTTAATCCAAAAATTCCAAGCGGAACAGTAACGTTTGAATACATTCATTAACCGATGTTGTTCGCTATGAGCCGAAATACACGCCTATGCATTCGTTGCTACGGATGTACAGTAGTTCTTTTTCAGAATGAGGCTGCTTGGTAGAGTTGCATTTCACATTAGCGCCGTCTGCGCACATCCGCATCGAAACCGAGGCTCTCTGTGGCGAACTTCGTTGCGCGCGCGCGCCCGCGGAGTCGACACGGTACATGCAGTATCCAGTTCGTAAGTGTGACGCCACTTCACTTTAAACCGCGCCCACTGCACATGCAGATACACGACCACGGCAGGTACGTTAGTGCGCAGTAAATTGCCGTTATTTTTTATTTTGATTTTACGTATCGAGTCATCCTGAAAGACTTTTCCACAAGAACGTGCAGCCTGAAAAGTCTGAATTTAACATACCTTTATGTATTTTGTGTCTTGACTCCTTACTTTCAATCGTCTGATTGTAAAAAGAATTGAAGCTGACACATACAGCCTCGTTTTCAAATGCAGAAGTGAGCAGATCGACGCTAAAAGCGTCGTATTGGGATCCCTCTACAGTCTTTTTGAAGTGGTGGTATAAAAACAGTAAATCTAGCAAGCGTCACATGACACATTTTTGGCCAATCAAGGTACAGAATCTGTTGGTGAGGCGTTACTACGGTACCATCCTGTTCGTACGCAGGGGGTGCACGCGCGTGAAATTCCTCCTTGAACAATAGGCAGTATAGGCAGTAGTCAATTGCCGAAGTGCGCGTGTGCAATTAGGTTGGGACAGCCGCGTGATTATAAATGGTCCCTCGGAATGGGGTTTACTGGTCCAGACTTTTAGACTGTCACGTCTTATAATGGGAGACTTTGAGACGCATAGTGGCGGCCAACATAGCCGTCCTTTTTACAAGTTCTCAGCATTCACGCGTTGTTCTGAGCAGGCTGGCATAGTTCTGAGCACGCGCAATACTGCGAAGAACATAGAGATAAAAGCTAAAGGTGTTAAGCCAACCTCGTTCCCATTGGCACAATCTTGCTGCGCCGTGTTGATTCCCAGTATGCCTTGCTTGATCTAACCCTTGGTATTGTATAATTTAAATATCCCACAATGGGTGCGTTCGATTAGCTTCCCTGAATACACCAGTGTTACACGCAAGGGAAGCCTCGAAATGAGGCTAATCGAACGCTGCAGCGTATTCTCCAAGGTATGCTGGGAAAAAAGTCAAGTCCCCGCCACGTTCAGTCTTTGATGTCCATGCTTAAACGGCCCATCCGTGACGTCATTACACTCGGGCAGCCTCCACAGACCCGCTCGCCAGCTGGGGTAGTGGTGGATCACACCAGAGCTGGCATGAAGATCACGTGAACGCTCTCCTGTAAGTTTCCACAGACCCGCTCGCCAGCTGGGGTAGTGGTGGATCACACCAGAGCTGGCATGAAGATCACGTGAACGCTCTCCTGTAAGTTTGACTTACACGTGTAAGCTAATCGAACGAACTCTATTTGGGGTATTTAAAGTAGGACTTTAATCAGTGTGTTTACGAGCAAAGCAGATCTACGCGTGCGTGACGTGACGCCAAACCTCCCTCCATTGAAAGTCTCCTTTGAAAAAGTCTCATTGGATTAGCGCGCAAAATCCGAACGATGATGGAGTAAATCCGGTTGATGGGAAGAAGAACCGTAGTTGGTTTGCTCTCTCATGTGACTTTTAGGGTTTTGATGTTCATCAATTCAAAATGGAAATTGGTGTACATAAGATGTACATGAGATCTTAAAAAAGTAATTGCATAAAAGGTTATTAGCTTTCCAATCAGACATGGAGTAAATAAGCTATAGAAGAGGCCAAGAGACCAATATGCATTACGATGTGCCTCTTCGAATCAAGCAGGCCGGGTGGAGGCGCTCGACTTACGCATGATAACTTACACAATGATCAGTTCAACAATCATTTACAGGTTTGAGATACGAAACTCTTGTCAAATAAAATTTGCATAACTTGGTCAATACAACCTTTCAGCTTAAAAGATGGATATTAGGTGAAAATGCAGGGAATGTCACCTTTTCCTTTTGGTTTTTCTCGAGGTGATTTGTTAGTAGTAGGTTTTTTTAAACAAAATATCATAGATAATCCGCAATCACCCACTTTTCATGGCTTGCAAAGTTAACATTTAATCTTTGAACAGAGATATCTCTATTCCTTGACGTACCAAGTTAACATTTATTCACGGAATACAGATATCTCTATTAACCATTATTATAAAGGTATCTCTTTTCTAAGAGATATCTCTGTTAGGAATAGAGATATCTCTATTAATAAGATATCTCTATTAGGAATTAACCTTATTCGATATCTATTAAGAATATAGATATTTCTATTAAGAATGGAGATATCTGTATACGCGGATTAAATGTTAACTTTGCACGCCATAACTTTTTCAAGAGTGCAATCACTCTCCACTAGATTCTTTTGCGTAGGACTTTATTTGAGATCCATACATGCCTGCAGGCAGCTGTCTCCTATTTCAGCCTAAAAGTTCAATCCGGGCGTCACACTGACTTCGTCCTCAATCAAAATTTATCCCTTAAACTACACAGCTCCTTGCAAGCAAATTCCCACTTCAAGTAGGTTTCAATAGCCGGGGAGCGTGGCAATGTATAAAGATGAGTGTTCAAAGTTGATTCACCGGACACGACAAACATTTACTCTGGAGGAGTTGAAAGCAGCTTGGACGTGCCAGCCGGAGTCGCCACGTGCTGTAACTCTCTTAAAAGCCACACAATATTTCCGGAAAGAATCAAGCCCCGATTGCCGGAGGCTTAACACCACTCGTCCATTTCCTTCCCAGAGAGCACCCCCGCCTTTATGGCCCCAATTCTGTATTGCGATCAGGCAGCCGTGCGCTGGTCCAAATAAGATCTATTAATACAGGATGGGGGAAAAAGAGAAACGTGGTACGCCGTGGGCTGGCAGCGATGCGTGATTAACGGGACTGCTGCGACAGGCACTGATTTGACTCCGTTAGAGAGGGCTGCTGCGAACATCCCTGATTGATAAGTTGAGGGACTACCCTGCTCAGCGCTCGCTTGACGGAGTCTAAAACAAGATAACGCGCCCACGTCGCTCGTGAGACTCGAAATGATACAAATGAAAAAATTTCTAAAGAATAATTATGCATATTTTCTGCGACGCTTTCATTATGCAACATTAAGAAATTCAATGTTTCGAGGTAATCTGTAACTCGAGAAATGTTTATATTTTAACAAATCGAGTTTCACATAAATTTTTTTTGCGACAAGTCAACAATTACATCCATACACAGTCTTTGCTGTTCCTACAATCCTAGTTTCATCTTAAGTCCACATAAACTAAAACACAAAAAATATAAGTTCACTGTTCGTCCAAGAAACTTCCAACTGAGACGTGACTAACGCAAGTGACAAACCAATGAGGAACGTAGGAGGAACAAGGTTTGTCATATTTGATCAGTCTGAACCCGACTGCATGAGAGGGCGAATCTCACCAAAACAGGTGTTTCTTGCAGTCAGTTGTTCTCCAGGACACTCATGCTATGAAGTCCTTCCCACAGCCAGGCAACAAACCGATTTATGGCTGGTATAAACCCCGTTTTGTCAGCAGGTGCCGTTTCATAAGTGGAAATTGTTGCCCTCTTGAAATCTCCCCAAGTTCCAGCTGAATTCGAAGTTATTTCGAAAAGGGGACAAACTTGAAAGTCAACGTTTTGCTTGAAGCTTTAATACTCGTGGAAAAAGCCCCAACTCACTTAAAATTTAAGAAATGGAAGCAAACGGTATGTTATTTTTTATTTTTTTGTATGCCATACTAGCCGACTGTTGGCCAGCCAAGACCCTATTTTTTTCCTCTTTCACAGTGTTACCTTTTACTGAAGAGCAAAAATGCGGTGGGGCTTGAAAAGGTCCTGTAGTTAAGGAATTTCTAGTTGCATGTGTGTTAATAAATTGGTCGTTTATAAAGTCAGTCCCTGAGTCGGTTGGTGGCACCGTTTTTTAACGAAGTTAAAGATGGAGGGAACAGCAAAATGACGCTGTACATAAAATTATATAACCAGTGAGAAAGTAAAATCCACTCGCTGGCGTCTGTGTTATGTCAGGCATGAACAAATTTCAACAATAATTAAGCATGTCAAGAAAATTTATGAAAACCTAAAAACCATAGGTAAAATAGAGGGCCATATTCTACTGACATCTAAAATGGATCTTAAACAACAACCAAGACTAATATAAGAAAACCTTGAAGTGTTCATGAACTACACGTAAATTTAAAATATGACGTGGACAATTAAGTTCTCGGAATGCGACACAGATATTGAACAATATTGTATCTGGCCTGAGTTGAAGTGCTCCTCCAAGCGGCGAAAGAAAGCCAGATAGTAGTGTACAAATACAGCAAAGCGTCGGGAGGTAGTCAAGCAGACCTACAGCTCGGGACCTGTAATTCCCACTATTTTTTCGGAAATAAACCATGCTCTATATGTTTTACTATACTTCATAAATATTCAAACAGAAATCTCACGTTACCTGTACTCACAGACGCCTCTGTTGTTTCTCAGCTGCTAAATTTCCATGTAATGATAGTGGAGTGCCAATGTGCATAGAAACAGGGCTACAATAGTCTGGTGCTGACATACGTTTTGCGTCTTTATTGTAATAGATTAGGATACAACTCCAGACTGGTTCCGTAAAGATTACATGCAGAAACTTCATGTTTACGCAGCGGGTTCCGCACGGCAGCGAGGTAGATACTCACCACTATGACGTCACCTTGTCGCGTCTCATTTCTACTTCCCAGACGCGAGGTGGAATCGGCCAATGACGCACTCCTGTTTGCTCATGAATATTTATGAGGTGTAGGAATAAGTTTTTCAAGCGGGTTCTTGCACGCGTTCTGCATGTACGCAAAGACCATGCATTGGGTGCGTTCGATGAGCTTCCCTGAACACACCAGTATTACACTCAAGGGAAACCTCAAAATGAGGCTTATCGAACGTTGCAGAGTGTTTTCCAAGGCATTCTGGGAAAAAAGGTCAAGTTTCCGCCTCGTTCCATCATGAACGTCTATGCTCGAACAGTCAATCCGTGACGTCATTACACTCGGGCAGCCTCCAGAGACCCGCTCGCCAGCTGGGGTAGTGGTGGCTGACACCAGGGCAGGCACGAACATCACGTGATGGCTAGATGAACGCTCTCGTGTAAGTTTGACTTACACGTGTAAGCTAATCGAACGCACCCAATAAGGACTAAATTCATTATGCATACTCAGCGTGCTCCGCGTCAAACGCGCCTTTGATCTCCATTATAAACGCACGCCTATGCGGCGAGTACCAAAAACACTCTCGCCTTCTTTTGTTCCGTTCGGGGCGGATTATATTTCACCACAGAGCTTGCGCTACGTGCAATAAAATTACATTCATTATAATGCCTATGACAGATGTAACATACACCGCTAAACGTCTGACAGAAAACCATGCACGCACAACCTACGCATCTCAGGGAAGTGGACGCGCTCTAAGAAATGCCCTTACGCAAATGCAAGACCAACCAAAGAGCTCATATCATAATCTGGCGAAACTCATTCCGCAGATGACTTATTGCTTTCTGATTCAAAGGAACGCACAACAAATTTCGATTATGAGGGACAGCAAGTTCTGATGACGAGTCCCTCCGACTGGGAAGCTCCGCCGTTGATTGTCCAGCTGCGTAATCAAGAGTTTCTACTCGATCATCGAAGAATGCATTGCACACATTCATGGACGATATGTTCTGACTGTGTTTGCTTTAGATGTTGCAGAACCGATAAACTGAGGTTGAGTCACGGCGTTGTTACAGGAAGGAAACGTTTTTATCCAGACCGCTACGGTGTATTTCCCCGCAATCCTATCCTATCCTAGAATCCTATCGGAAAATACTGCAGCTTACCAGAGAGAGGTATCGGGGTTCCCATCAAGGTTTGGGCTTTGGTTTAAGTTTTTTGTTCCATTTCTTGTGTATGTGTTCCGATCATACCATATCGAAGCATTTGTGATTTGGTTAAGATGGATGTACGTGTCCTTCAAGTTTTTATAGGCAGTTTTATTAAATTTACTTGATTAGAAATAGCAAAGAGGTGGTCTCCTTTGATGATGCTAAGTAGACTGAAGCTTTTAGGGCTAATTATGAAAGTTGTCACTGGAGTTGCACACGGCACAACTGCAAACGTTACCAAGAAACCTTTAATAGCCGTCGCTTTACCCTAAAAAGCCCATGTTTAATACCGAGAAACCTGGGAACTCTGCTCCAATTCTGACCCCCTACTGGGCAACGACTGAGGTTTTCTTTGAAGTTCCCATGAATGGAAAAAAAATCATGCAGGGTATTTTGCATGAAATTTTAACCAAGTAGTTGCAAACGCATCCTATTATTCGCGTTACTGCCATTGTATCAACGAATGGTCATGCGTTCTACGAACAACACCGCGCATCGAAAACTGACATTCAACGAGAACGGGAATTCCACCTGTTACGTGTCGGTGTCGAACCGTGTACAAAACATGACTCCACAAACATGAAAACATGTACAGGGGAGTGAGTAGATCTCGCCAAAGGCCGTCATCGGTCGCCTGTTATCGACGTATGTATTCACGCTGTGCTATTTGAAGACCAAAATTTCTGGACTGCTCATCTTTCTGTAGAGGAGTGCAAGTGAAACATTAATTCGGTTTCATTTCCAGCTTTTTTGTATGAGTCACCCGTGATTTTACACCCAATGAATTAACAAGTGTCGAGATTGGCAACAGAGCACTTTGCCAATAGCACATGCAGGTGATGGACGGGGGTATATCGAGAACTGAAACCCCTTAAAGTCAACACTTCGTGCATGTCGACGACATTGAGGGTGGATGTAGGATTTGGCAACCACTCAAGGCACGCGCGGCCTGGTGGTAATTCCAGGCACCGTAAGATGGGCGACCTGGGAAGGAGTACGCTTAGGTTTCTTTGGCTCTAGAACAAGATGGTGGAGAGAAGTTTTTGCAAACCAGACAAATATCGGGGGGCAAATTTATGTGGTCAAGAAAAACCAGGAGAGAGCGAATCCTAAGCTAGCGGCAGGTGGGCCCTCTACTTAAAGTTTACAGTTGATTATATTATTTCATTTGATAAGCCAATTTGGTGTTTGGGTTCATTTTTTGTTCGTTTGGGTCGGTTTGGGTGTTTTCTTTAATTAATTACTGAGCTTATCAGATATGTCAGAAACGTCTGCTCGGTGGGTGAAGGATACATCGGGCACAATCGCTCCCAGGTATTAAACACACACATGCACACACACACACACACCCAAACAAACGACCGAACAAACAGCTCAAACAAGCAAGCAGAGAAACAAACAAGTGGAATTAATCACTTGTTGGCACTACTGTTTTGCCAGCCATGGATAATCAACGATTCCTTGGCTTGCACTCAGGCATAAGAGCAACAGTGTAACTATATGACACCTAGGCCTGGTAAGACCAGTAAACTTGCTCCTCGTTGTTTTGGCAATATTTAAATTCATTGAGATTCAGTGTTTTCGATCAGAAAATAGAGTTATAGTCACACCCCATCCATACAGTGACTACGTTACGACAATGTTAACAGAGTAGAGCATGCTCCAAATGTTAATAGCTAAAACAGGTTGGGGGAGGCAGCGGTGTGAAATTACGAATGCTGCGCAATGCGGCGCTTGACGGGAAATGTGTCAAGAGAGGTGCGAATGAAGTATTCATTTGGCACCTGTTTAGCTTTAGGCGCTGTTTTGAAAAGAGACATTTTCTGTCCTTCGTGGTGAAATGCATATCAGTGTGGGCGAGAATGGGGCATATTTTTTTAATCAATGACTGAGTAAAATACACTCTGAAGTATTTTTTTTTCTTTTCTTTTGCTGCAAGAAGTACTGTTTAATATAACTGGACCTTTCCGTCTGTGGCAGCGTAGGAAAATAATTGGATTTCTCTGCCGGTTAGCAGCGCTGTGTCCACCCCAAGAGCGTGTTCGGTGACCCTGTGGCCGGGCTTCGAATCATTCGCTCGGTGGGCCTTCGCCAGGCGCCAATCTCCACACTATGCTGGCAATTTCGACTCTGATCGGAGCCCACCCTAGTTATTATTTAGGGTACCGTCAAATCGGCCATCTAGCAAGAGAAATTAGAAAAATATCTTTCCAGTAATTGGAACAGTCGGAGAGGAAGAGAACACTGGCGAATTGGAAAGGAATTGAGTTTGTTACTGTCCAAACAAAAAGTCAGGGAATGCCGAACTCTCACAAATCGACTGTTCTGCTTGGCGAAAATGGCGAGCGCGATGGCGTATCGACATTCAGGGCCGGCGCACCAGACCATGTTAAGTCCTTCAACTGGGTGAAACAGATTTCAGTTAAGATAGTGGAGCAAATGGCTAGCCCAACGTGCCCAAATTAAAGAACATTTGCTTATGGGAGAATAAGAGGATACACGATTGATTTGTTTGGGCTCGAAACAGTTTCGGGTTTGAATTGGTGGTGTGTTCATTATTGCTTGTTAGCGGTCCCTTTTTGATCTCTTTGCCGGCCCAAGCCTGCAAGCGGGGGGGGGTCGATCAAACCATCCCCCGCTCGCTTCTGAGTTTCGCTCGTTGCTGTGTTTTTTTTTTCAATAAATACATATTTTTAATATACCGTAATTTATTTTCGGATTTCAAGCCGTGGCTTACACGTTGATTCTCACGTTGAAAATGTCCCGGCGGCTTAAACACCGGACGGCTTACACAGCAATATTTGAAACATGAAATCAGTTACTAAATGCCTCGCCGTGCCTCAGCTTCGCGCAGCCTAGCCCTGGCCGCCGCTGCCGCCCGGCCACGTGTGGGCGCGGGGACAAGGCAGTCATGTTTACGTTGGTTGCCGTTTACATTGGCGCCACTCGCTTGTTGGAAATGAAGGAAACCAGTCCAGAGAGAATTAATAGACTTGCAAATCTACCGTAAGTACCGGTCACATCTCACAAATTGTATGGCGCGTCTGTTCGTTTTTGTCTTGTACGGTTGTCTTATCCAAGTTGTTTGTTATTTCACTGGTTAAAACTGTAACAAAGAAACAAGAACTGCTGTATGGCCCACCCAGCAAGGACACTAATCCAGCCCCCCCCCGAAAAATGGTAATTTCGAGGACTTGAGAAGGTTTTGGTTTAATCAAAACACTCGTTCACGAGCTGCTTCACGTTTAATACGCTTGGAGATTCCGTACCCCAAAGTGGTGCGGACCCTCACGTTGGGCTCTTCGAACTTTCGCTTCTAACGATTTTGTACGGAGCAATTATTTTACCTCCAATCTAACGAAATTTATTCGAACTCCAAATATTCTGACCCATAAATGTCGATTTCATATATCCGCTATGGCCTAAAATTCCGATGAATTTTTATTTTGGTCGGATTCTTTTTTTTTGCGAAGTGCCAAATGAACTCTTTTCAAATCGCCCCAAAACATATACATAATTTTCTCTTTCTTGCTTTACATTTTTTAGTTACGTGAGTAGAGGTAGTAATTATTTACGAGAATTTATCAATTTTATAGAATGCCTGAAATTTTTGAGTTGGTTTTTTTTTGAGATTTTTTATTGATAGCCTAATGTTCATATCATTTGCTCGTCACCCATTGCCCGATTCAAGGTGCTTGGTGACGAGCAAATTCACACTAGACCAATTTACGACACGCCGTGAATATTGAAAACTAAAGTACATGTATACAAGTCTTACATGCATCCTTCGGCTCGCAAAAAACATGTGACTTGTTTCAAAGCACATTATGATAGGCCTTTGTATAAATAAAAATATTTATTCACAGTGCCAAGTTCTACTGTGGGGTTTGACAACCCCCCCGTCTCTGGTCTGGTAACGGAAGACAAGCATTATCGTCCATGTGACTAATACCCTGTCCACTGCGTTACAAAATCTTGCATGAAACAGACTTTCACCACAAGATACGTCACCTCGTAGTTAGACCACGGGAATGATTCAAGCAGTGCCTCCTTCCTGCGGGAAAGGAAAACACGCACGCTGAAAAAAAAAAACCGAAAATACACCAAATGAAATTCAGAATTCAGTCAAGCCTTATGAACGAAAATATATCCGACAAACAAACACTATCAAAACCAAAAAAAAACCACAGTATATAATTGATGTACTCTGGGCGCGTGATACAGCTAACCCATGCGTTATTCACGTTGAAGCTTCGCAGTTCGAAAAGATGTCCTGTCCATGCACTATTTTCCCATCTTTGCAGTTTCTATCAATGTCGTTTGAGTTCCTTTCATACCAGGAGACAGTACGGGGTGTATGTAAAACAGAATCCAAGTACAATAGATGGGCGTCATAAAGTTCTGAAGCTTAACACTCTTAGTAGGGTTACACCTGAAATGGTGTAGTTCATAATCTTTACTTCCATTGATGCCCTTACTAATCGGTATAGGTTAAACCATTTCTTCGAAATTGAACTGGTCACTATGTTACCTTTTGCTATGCATCCTGGCACTGGATAGGCTACGTATAATCAAATAACCAACATTCTTTGGCATAATAATTATTAGCGCAGTTTACGGTAATGCCTGGGCGCAGGCTGACCAGGTGCACGTGCCTGCCACGGCACCTGCGCCTGTGCATTAATGTGCATTGCGCAGGCGTATCGCTTGCTCAAATGGCGCCCATGCAATTACAACGTTTTACGTGCATTCACGGTGAAGTTCGCCATCTTGCGCCGTTTCGCGGCGCTATACGATCTTTGGTTCCCACTGTCGATTTCGGACAGCGATAAGACAGTGAGCTTGGACACCGTTATGTGCCCATCACAGACGTCTGAAGACCCCATGTCGTTCGAAAAGGTTGCTCGAGCTCAGGCCACTAATGTGCTTTTTAAGTCGCTGATGTACTTAATCCAAATTGAAAAAAGCGGTCTACCTGTTGTCTTGAAAGACGATGGTGCTCATCCCTGAAGCGAAGCGAATAGACTATCAATGGAATCGTGTTTGGATTGCGTTTTATACACTGCCTATCAAACGCTGTGTATTTTACCCAGCAGGTCAACAACGCAAATAGCTTACTGCGCAAATATTTACGCTGCGAGGTCATGTGTGCACTTCAGTTCAATACGCTTTACATGTCTACAATCGATTTCTTGAAATATAAATATCGGTGTTGCATCAGTCTTTGGCAGAAAGCTTGTTATTCCTGGACCTGTAGAAAACTGCTGACGTTGGATTCGCCCATATTTTCTACACGACCTTGGCTTCGAAGTTGTCGATGTGGTCCTACACGTCAAATATTGGGGGTAAAGGATCTCATTCCCTGAAAGGACGAATCCAGAATCAGATTTTGTGTGTTTATTTCATTTTTTTCTTTACTTATCTTTCAGGGAGCAAACACATTTGGAAACTTGGGGCCTTACGGAGAGAGGCTATTTTGCGTGCCGTTTGCATGCGTTTGAAAGAAAGGGAAGAGAGAAAGTTCCCCTCCCTAATTGCTTTCTTCTCGTTATTTTATCTCCAAAACAAACTTGTGCTGTTGTTGGGGGTGGTCCCCAATGGTTCCGCCAGTGGGGAAAAATCAACTCTCAAAGAACGGCATTCATGGACTTAACTCTGCCACGAAGGAGGAGGCAACAGCATTAACGCCTTACCCATATGCCTTTACATAAAGTTACTCTGTGTTGAACAAGAAGAGCGTATTAAAGTCGATCCGTGAATCCCCTCGCGGTCGGCATGGTGACAATGTTACAGGGAAGCAAAGCGCTATAGAGGTTTTTTGCGTGACGTCACTTGAAGGGCACGGACAGTTCAGGAAATGTTCCAAGTCTGCTGCGGCGCGTGCATTTTAGAATATGCATCTCTAGGCCTGTTGCACAATTCATGACAGCCAAAATACTGAGAGGCTCTGAAGGCAAGCGCGTGCTCGCGAACATCTGTGCAAATCGAATGCCGACGGTTTCAAATCACGTGACCGAAAAACCGCTACACACGCGTGCAAGTGATGTATGTCCGCCCTGCTGAAATTGTAGTTTGGAAATAATTGTTTAGGGCGGGTTTTTGTGTTCAACTTTTGCCTGACCTCCCGAACAATCTTTCATTCTTCTGCATTCTTTTGGGTGTTGGTGAAAGTTTGTTCTTCAAAGGATAACGCTACATAATACAGCCCGCTACTTACCCCACTTGCATCCGGAAGAGGCGTAGAGATGTGGTTGGATTACTGTGGTGTTCACTTGGGTGGTTGAGAGACGCTACCACGCCCTCATAAGTGACAGACAACACAGCCTTTGCACAAAAATGAAACTGTAGAAAGTATTATCAAAGTAACCATGTAATTACAAACGCAGCAGCAGAAATCGCTTCAAAGCACGCCCATGGCGTGCAAAGTTAACATTTAATCCCAGAATAGAGATATCCGCATTCCTAGTGGAGATATCGCTATTAATAATGGAGATATCTCCGTTATTAAATAGACCTATCTGTGCACGCGGATTAAATGTTAACTTTGCACGCCATACACGCCTCATAGACACCAGTGAATTAACAATGTACACAACACAAGGTATAGATGGTCAGGATGATTTCAATTATGCGGTCATATTAGCGTATACAGTGCGTATTTATCTTCTGCTGAAGAAGCATGCAGGCTATGACTCGCTCCTTATTTTCTTTGAAAACTGCTTCTCGGGTGTGTAAACCTAATGGTATTATGAAACGCAAGATACCACCCCTTGACAAGAGGAAATTTTAGACCAAAGGTTTGATGACAGTATTAAAAGAAGAAACCATGTTTCAACAGGGCACATCCGCTCCACAGAACTGGAGAGAAACTAATCTACACAAAGCTGGTACACTGACCTGGGGGTATAACTGATGCGTACTTCCCTTCCTGTGTTCGTCAAGAGTCCAGGAACATAATCCCCGTTTGCTCCTAAGGGCTGCTGTTAGAGAGACGTGCCACCCGCCCGTTGGCGGGGTTTATCGCCCGATCCATTTCATCTGAGACATTCCACAGTGAATGTCTTCGTCCGGCCTGGAGGCACGTGCTCTTTGAAAGTGTGATTGCCTCTCAGTTGTTTGTAAGTCGTTTGGAAAGCAACACGAAAAACCAAAACTGACAAAAGATGCACACGCGCAAAGGTAACGTCATGGGGTGGGGGTGTTGTGGATTGCAGAGCATCTAAGAATGACTGAGAGAGGGCGTTTTGTTACAGCAACAACTTCCATTACGCTGACTTGAACCAACAGACATTTTTATTTTGCTGGTCATTTTACCCTCCTTTATGCCCATATCCATTATGCCGCTACTCCTTCTACATAGCTGGGATATCAGTTGTAATATATTACCAGCATGGTTCATAACGCAGCATTCTGTAAAAGCCTTTCATTAACAGTGGTGGCTGAACGGATGAGATGAGTCACAACATGCCATATGAATGAGTATGATATGGTCACAACCGACCTGCACGGGGTCGTTTTGACACTGTCTGTGCATGCTTTTAAGTCAAGTCACCTGCATCGAACATTGTAATACTTCGCAATGGAGACAATAGTGACTCGGGTGTAATTTACGGTGCACAAAGCTCTTCATCATTCAGAGCCTTTTTTATCGTAGTGAACTGAAACCAGAGACAATTGTGGGTTGCCAAAACGGAAACATTCTTAAGAGCCAGGAAAAGAGTCAAAAGTAACAGCGAGGCGTTATAGCAATCGCAGGCTTCAATTCAGAGATATTAGGGACCATGAAGCATTATTATTAAGCATACGGATTATGTATATGCCCCTACGGCTAAAACTCTGCGTACTTATTCATCTCCCATACGCTAAGCAGTCTGCGTTCGAAATCAATGAGTTTGTTTATATACTTACGTATACGTCTGAAATAGCAAACAACATCACAACGTAGCCACACACTTTTTCGAAACTGCATATGTGTCCCGCATCCGCACCAGTTCAAAGGGTCCGTATTTAGTTCCCACAGCAACCCATTAGCTCTAAAAAAAATTGCATTAGATTTTCCAGGCACGTGCTGTGTTCTGCATCAACTGAAGACAGGTTGGACTCAGGGCTGGCACTCGGATTGTAAAAGTAAAAAAAAAAAAAAAAAAAAGCAGACACAATTCACGCCCGCCGTGGCTAATCAGTGACCCACCCGGCCCAAACACC
>NW_019091644.1:133085-145568 GCF_001949145.1 Acanthaster planci
TGGCCCCCGGATTGAAAAAAAAAAAAAAAAAAAAAAAAAAGCAGACACAATCCCCCCCCGCCGTGGCTAATCAGTGACCCACCCGGCCCAAACACCGGAGGCGGGTGAAGCCATAATTTGACAGAATTGACTGGCACAAGCCATTGCTGGAGACAAATTAGGCACAGTCTTGCCCTGGTTATGGACGGACCTCAACAGCAGGCAAGTCTTGAACACCACCCCCCCCGAAAAAGGAAAACGACAAGAAAGAAAAACAACACCAACCAATCAAACAGACTAAAGCCGAAAAAAGCAACATAGCAGAACTCGATATGGTATGCGCTAACGATAAATGATTAGCAACCACAGAGGGACACACATTCCTTGCTCCAATGCTGTAAAACTTTACCTGTGTTAAACGACTGCTATTACGGGGGAAAATTCAAGGTCCTGGATTTCTTACAAGAAATTATCCCCTCAACACGGGGCCGGTCTGGGCACCGGAGGCGGCAGAATTGGAATGGAAACACGAATGATTGCCTCAAAAGATAACACAGTTAACACACACATGATTAAAAATACACAGGTGATTTTACGTGAGAGAGTTTATTCATCAACTGAAAGGATCAACTCTTTTTCATGTCAAAAACGAAAATGTGGTTTAAGAAAAAACTGAGGCCATGTGGGAAAAGGTACCATTAGGTATACAGCTATTCAGAGAAAGTATCGCAAGATTAAACAGGTTTCAAAAGATGCAAGGACAATTCTTATTCTGTTCACAAACATGCAGATATTTTCCCAGCATGAGGTTTGCTTTATGTAATTCAGTGCTTATCACGTCTTCCAAGTACATTTGTACAGCGCAAAGAACCAACAAAATGCACATAACGGTTGGTAGAATGTTCTTTGTACCATTTACAGTTTGTTGGTCAAAAATGCTAATATCCTATCGTGTCCATAAACCCTTCAGGTATTCATCACATCTGTTCTTTGTGCATTTATAAACAATAGGTTCCAATATTCAGGGTATTTCACCATGTAGATGTGTTGAAGAGACAAAATATTGGTTTTTATGGCTATTATATTAGCAGAAAGGTCTACGCTCCATATGAAAAAAAAACACCTTTCAAGTGTGATATTGCTTGCTGTGGACTTCTATTTTTGTAACAAAGAGCACAACATATTATTTTGCTTCCACGGTTAGGATATGAGTTTACTCTATGTACAATAAAGCATAGCTCGAAGCACATTCGGTTATCTAATAGGCCTTCAATATTGTTAGATCAATGTTATCCTTCTTAACGATGTATTCCGGATGTACAATGGCAGGATGATGTAAAATTGAATCTTGCGCGTTTGAATTTTTCTTACGCAAGCCATTCGGTTTAAGTCGCCATTGATGTTTAGCAACAGCAGCTCGAACTGACAGTTCGTGTTGCAAAGTCAGTTTTAACTTGAATCGGAACCATTATCTTTCCAACATTTGAAGAGATCTTAATAGCTCAAAAACATCTGAATTGAACAAAAAAAACTCCGAGTGTCTGTCCGTCTGTCCGTCCGTTTTTACGTCTGTTTCCTTGCAGTGTAAACTCTGCATGCAAAATTCCGCTCGGCTGTTTCCTGGGGAATCACTTTGTACAAGTGTATTTTGGGGGCAGTAAGCTTGCAAGAACCGATTCAATCATACTATTTAATAATTGATTCAGTGGCTGATGGATGGTGGTTCTGCGTGACCTTTTTTCAAGGATTGCGGCTTCTTCTAGAAAACAAGACCCTGTCTTGTCCAGGTTTACTACACGACAGCCAACTCTTGTGCTTAAAACCTGTCTGCATTCGAGTGAACACTGTCATTTTATGTATATGCGTGTACTATAAAAAAAGATGTAAATCGTACTAGCTTCCAACGTTGGTCAAATCTTAATACACAGTGACCACCAGCTGCGGTTTGAATAAAATTGCCCGACATGTTCACAGCTTTCTCCAGTGTCTACGAGTTGAAATACCTTCAGGGCGATTCGTAATGTTGGAAAAATCATGAAATGCAAATTTAAAGGAAACATTGTTTCCATCTTTTCTCTCTATCTCCATTTTTTAAAATGATGGGCGGGTAGTAATGATCTTTAAGTCATTGGTGGATGTCCACAAACCACGCACTATCTGTCCAACATAAACAAGGGGATTACCTCTGATACGGCCCCTTACAGATTTCCTTCAAAATAAGTAAACCTATAGTAGGACACAAAATCATATATAGATCGCCGTGCTGTGTTATAGCAAAAACACCGCCTTGTGTGTCGAGAAAGCACTGAATAGGGTTTGCCTTAAACTCGGTCAGGCTAATGCATAATTTATCAAATAGTGACAAAAGCCGAATGCCGTTACTCCTTAGAGACAAAGACTAACACGATGAAAGGTCTCTCCGTTTGAAATTATGACAGATAATCCTAAGGAGGCAAACCTATATTACACAGAAAAAAAAGAAAGAATAGTGATGAAAGATTCTAGGCAAAGAGCAGGTGGCTAAGGGTAGCGCGCAGAGTTTTGTGTCAAAAAAGTGATGAAATGAATTGACGACGGATCCAAATGAATTAATTCATTTTCTTTCCTGCAAAATTCCAAGTACTGGTGGGACAAGCTTATGATCCTATTACTCTGATGACCACTGAATCCAATAACACGTCCAGTGAAAGACACTGCAGATAAAGTTGGAAAACATCAGAAACGATGGAGGACCTGAAATTCTACCCGATGGGGCACCCCGGGAGACCTTCCCCGGCGTTATTGTCTGTTCGAAGGGTCAGAAGTAATTGGCGAGGATTGATAATTGCAATGGTAATATGATCTTTTTTAAGGGATCGTGCATGGGAGAAGGTGTCACGGGGGTGTTGGTCAAAGATTAATATTTAAGATGGTTGCACGCTTCCGGAGATGCGTGGGGTGGGTGGAGGGGGCACTTATGCTATGGTTTGCACAGACTTAGCCATGTAATGCAGTCCTCCTCGTGTGCTTTATATTCTTCTGATGAAAGAGCCTTAGAAGTTTGTCGGTCGTACTTACGTCTTCGAGTTCGTGTAAGTCGGTCAACGTATTCAAGCAGGGAAAAGTCCAGTTTTGTAACGAGGGGTGTGGAGTGGCAGAGTGCAGCAGGCTGGGGAATTTAAAAGCCAAATCGGGACATCAATAGAATGAAAATGGAGGAAATGAAAAGTACAAATAATACAGGCGATTCACAAGAATGCGCCTCCAAGAGTTCGTAACGCGTGGGCCGATTACCGTAGGAGAAATCTGTCGACCGAAGACGCATTTAGAAAGGGTCGACAGATTTCGCGCATGGTGATTGGCCAACGCACTGCAAACTCTTGGATGCGCACTATTGTGAATCGCCCGTACGCGTAATGCATACCAGGATGTCGAAAGCATTATAATGGTTATCGTTGAATACTGTATATATTACGAATTCAATCGCAAATCTTAGCCTATTGCTATCTTCTCGGCCAATTTGGAATACTGTTTAAACCAAACTGCCAAAAAATATCTTTGGCTATGTTGGGAATAGTCTGGTGCAGTGGTTGACAAAAACGAAACATAGGCCCAACGTCATTTTTTTAATCAATCTTTTTAGAGAACGGGAGTAAATTAATCGAACAAAGAGTTCTTTTAAGATTTTGAAAGAATTGGGGCCGATCTTTTAGACATTGTTTTATTTATTTTTGTATTTTAGAATGAAATTTAGATAATGTGCGGTTAAATTTCAAGGGGTTATATGGAAATTATTCTTGGCGATCCCGGACCGTCTTAGGTAAGTTTCGACAAAGGACGACGTCCAAACTGAATGTGGATGCTGAGCGGCGAAGTGCCGAAACCAGACACCGACGTCACGAACGGCAACAACGGCGCGACTGATCTACCCTATATCCCCAACTCTTCAAATAACGAGGATTTGCTACAGTACCTATCAACGGGGTCCCACTGATTTTGTACTTGAAGCCTAGGAGACATAGTAGCGTGTACAAACGTTTCAAAGGCGAAACGTGAGGGTTCGATGCTTAACGAATTTTTACTGGCCCTGCAGGGTAAGCCGTTTCCCCTTTTCACGTTGCTGAACCAGAGAGAATACTTTATAGACGTTTCAACTGCAACTAAAGACCATAAAGCAAGTTAATTTTACCACATAGGCTGCTTGGGTCAGAAAAAAAATCTCCCAGGCATTTATACCAGCATACAACACAGATCATGAGACAGCTACTCTAAATTACTATACAATTCATACGGATAAAAATGCAGAGTCTTAAAATTAAACATAATTATTACAATGATTATATAGCCCAATATTGTGTTCACACCAGCACAGGTTTGATTCACGATTTCTGAAGATCATTAGCCCAACTCTACGCCGCTCTAACACTTGTTTAAATGGGTGATACATTTCGGTTTTTTTTCTGAAATATTGATTCCCCGCCGTGAAAAGCACACCTGTGTCTCGCTAGAACTGAAATGTAATAATTCCATTGTTTCTCTGTGGAGCATTAGTGCACTGAATTCTCTATTTATACTTCCACTACACGTTACTACAACAAACATACTTGAATGGATGTTTCCGTTAAGTTTTTGTCTGAAGTGCGCAGCGAATCGACCTTGTCTGAGTAAGTCTGTCTGGACTTGAAACGCAAAAAAAAAAAAAAAAAGAAAAAAAGAAAAAAAGAGAGAGAGCTTGATTCGGAAAGAGACATGCAGTGTGCAATCTCTATAAACTACAGCACAAATACACGCTGAGATTGCGACTTGCGCTTCCCAATGTCAGAAGCTCCCGAATACCGCAGTGAAAATTCACCAAAATATCAAAGTGTGGTAGTTGGAGGTATCCCGACGCATCCGATGGCAGACACCCAAACAGTGTTATTAATGAGATTTGAGCTGATAATGAGATAATGAGCTTTGACATTTGCTACACAATCCTTGGGAGCAAAGACTTGCCGAGAAGAGGGTAGGGGTGATATTTATCAAGCCTCGGCAAAGCGAATACGGTCCTGAAATGCCAATAGCTCACACAGACTTTCAAGTAAGTTGCGTTTGATCGCTTTGGCTGGGATTCGTCCGTCTCCACTATTCTGCCCTTTACGCAGCAGCAATTGTGTCTGTTCTGTAAATTTATTTTATGATACAGTTGTCATTCTGTGAAATCATAGTCTGCATTTATACATGCACGTATATATATATATATATATAATTAAAATCAGATTTGTACAGCTAATGCACAATTCCTTACAAATTCGTAGCATCATTCAATAATGTACAAAATCACCAGTTACAATTAGGAGAAAATAAAATGGTTTTTACCTTTTCGTTGTTTTACTTGTAATGCTAAATGAAACAGTCATTGAATTGGCATGTATCTTCAGCATTTTCAGATCGTGAAGTTATGGTCAGACATGATCACACTGAGGTCATCAGTCAAAAACATGAAGATGATTCGATGAGTATCATATGAATTATTAACCTCAATATGTCACCGTGATAAAAAGGCGAAGTTTTAGTCGGGAACAGCATCTGTCCTCTGTTCCAGTAATTCTATCATTTCGGGGGCACGGCACCCGGACGGTTGTTGTCATATGGCCGTTTTGACAGGCGACCTGGCTGCTTTGTAGTAGGCGCAGTCCACAGCCTTGACTTCCCTCCCAAACCTTGGCGTAGTAGACTGTTCCAGCACGGCCGTCTGTGTGGTGTAGCCCTGGCCCGGCCTTCGGTTCTTGGTTTTGCCGCAGACGTTGAATAAAAGGAATATGTACGGGTTAAAGGCGCTGCTGCACGGGGCGAAGACACTGAAAACGCTGAAGGCCACCTTATCGACGCTACCTTGCCCTGCAAACCCTCGGATGAGTTCGGTGGTGAAATACGGCATATTGCACACCACGTAGGCGCCGATGATAACAAAAGTCATTTTGAGGGTTCTCCATCGTGTCGATTTCTTCCAGTTGCTCTGAAAGAGATTTTTGCCATCGTTGTACAATTTAGCCACGATGCGAAGGTAGGAGACGCTGATAACTAAGAAGGGGATAATGAACACAACCGAGGCGATGTATAGGAGGTAGGCCTGGCGGAACGGGTCATCTTCGCCCATGAAGATTGTCCTGCAGTAGGCCGTACCGTTGAACTCGCCCTTGCGAAACACGTAGAGCTGCGGCAAGGACAGGAGAAAAGCCAAGGCGAAGGCCGTCGAGATCACCTTCAGCTCGGGCAGCTGCTTGCGAAGCGGGAAAATCACGGAATGGTACCGGTCCACTGCGATAGCGACCACCATATTGCTGGAGGCCATCAGCGCCACGCTCTCCATCAGCATGCGGACCCGGCACGCGGCGTCCGTCGACTCCCATACGTTCTCCTTCAGGGACATGATCAGCGACACCAGCAGCGGAATCATGCCAACACTGAGATCGGCCAGCGCCAGGAAGGTCATGTACACGTGGATTCTCGTGCGTTCTCGCCGGTGCACAAACAGCCAGTTGAGTACCAACACATTGCCAATGACAGTGACTACAAATATGACCGCTATTGCTATTGTCCGTGTTTTTTCATCGTGTCGGTACAGTTCCTCTTTCTCATCGTCCTCGCCCAACTTCAAGTACGTCGGTACAGTGGTGGAAACGTTTCCCTCTTCCATGCCGAAAAGCTTCAAATTTCTTTCCAACTCTTACCGAGACTACAGACAACGGTTGTTCTTTTCGGATTACTAGAATGCCTCTACAACTCACACCAGGGAACGTGGCTTTCTTACCGGGCACAGTCCCCTAACGCACGTTGAAGCCAGTGCAGATGTGTTCGAGCCAGTTTGTCGGAATCGATGCGCGCACTCCCTGGGTGGAAATTTAACCAACTTCAGGCATCGATCCGGGTATTAGCGCGCAGTCAGTGTAACAGGCAAGCCAGGGGTAGGTCACGAGCTGTGTACGGAGTCGGTGATTCGTTCAGGAGAGAGCAGATGTCTTATTGGTCAAGGGCTATCCACGCATGCTCAGTTTCAAAACTCGGCCAGCCGGTCTAGCGAAGAAGCACCAAGTAGAGACACTGTGCTCACTCTGAAATTGAATGAGGAAAATATACCTATTGAAAGAGCACACAGCTGAAATGCAGTAGACAAAAATCTCAAGCAATGAAACTTCTCCTTTTTTGTCTGTGAACTCCTCAAACAAGTCAGACAAGACAAACCTTTAAAGAATAAGGGAAGTACTACACCAATAAAGTCCAAATGCCGACCGCATACCTTCCGATTTAACCACTTATTCGGATCATCGGGGTATCGGTCGGTACAAATCGGAAGGAGCTCAGTGCAAACCTGGAACGATTCACCGACACACCCTTCGACAGGAATGTTTGGTTTTTATGAATTGGATCTCATCGGATCCGATGTCACGGCAAAGGTGTGCCGGTAACGCTGGCATTTCGCCCGAAGCGGTATCTATGTTAACCAATCAGATTCACGATGAGAGTCACGATTCGTATTCGAATGGCCGTAGAAACAGAAACGCTATGGTCTAATCAACTGGAACCCTAGCTGTTTACATAACGCGACAAGCAACGATTTTGGTTTTTTTGCCATGAAGCTGGTTGGTGACGCAATCCTCGTAAAATGTTAAGGTGAAACGAAACAGCGGACATAAGTATTTATTTGACTGTCCATCTCGTGCCTAATTGTTGGCGGGAACTGCATATGTTATGCACGGTACCCTGGTGGTTTAATATTTAAAACCACACCTGTGAGAAAAAGTACCTGCAATCAGGGGACCCGACGAACTGGTGAATCAAAGAACATGTGCCCAAATCTGTATCGAGCAACATCGTCCTAAATTATTGTTGCTAAATAGTACGGCCATTTACAGAAATAAAGAAAAAGGACTGTACTCCAACGAAAGTATGTTCCATTATTAGATCGAAGGGAATTTGCACACAACAGCGCCCTTGTGTGAAATTCATCACATGGCAACCCTAACATCCGTAATTAGACCTTTGATATTTCTCGCGTGTCTCATAAATGATTGAGTTGTGTATTTTCGCCAGGGACCGTTCGCCTTTAACTTGTCTGATATATTCTGCACCAGAAACAAAGCAACGTCAATGTCCGGCAGCTGGCTGTTTCTCGCAATCGTCCGAAATAGACAAGATGCCCATATGCTATGCATGGTCACGGACCGAAGCCGACACACATGCCCTTTTCACGAAAACAAAAGCAAAGCTCGCTCTAACGCGATGTGTTGCAAAAATGGGATGGTATCGACCGGGCAGAGATTTTTCTGCTCGTTTTGTTCCTCTCGTTCGTACTTCTTCAGTTGTCGTCTGCTTGGTGCGGCAGGCTGGCTACCTAGCGCTGCTGCCTTCCTCCTCACTCGAAAACACTTTGCTCGTTGAAGCTTGGACCGATCGATAGTGACGCGGGTACAACGATGCCTTCGTCCGGTCTTTTGTTCGATATTTCCCATAGATCGCCTTTTTGGTGCTAAATTGCTTGTCGGATTTGGCACCCCGTGCAAGGGGGCCTCCGTGGAGTACGTAAGCCCGATTTTTTTATATCTTTCCCCATGTCACACGTACGAAACCCCGCACGAATACGAACTCTATGATATATCTTTTTACTTATCAGACCACCTTATTCTGGAATTATTAAACTTTCACTTTAATATCAATTACGTAAATACGTACTCGAACGTTCGAATAACAGGTTCAACGGACACGTTGAAACTTGTGCAGGGCCTACACAATGCTTAGCTAGAATGTCGTGGCGAGGTATCCGTCGTGCTGGCCCATACTGGTATCGGTCGATTATCGCGAAAATGTCAAAGTAGTTTGCATGTGAAATAATTGTATGCTTGTTAATTCCGCGTTAAGTTTCTCAAAACGTTTTGGCTATCATTTCTTGTTCACTAATCATGTGCCGAGAAGTTAATGTATGTTGCAGAGATACGCACAAGGCAGTTGAGTTCATCCGGTTCGTAAGTGTGACGTCACTTCAGTTTAAGCCACGCCCACTGCACATACACTGCACATAGAATTACTTGCATTGATCGCCGTTTGGAACCACGGAACCGGAAGTTTTTCTCGCAGAAATATGCTTTATTTTGTAGCTTGCAAACGTGAAAATAAATTGCAATAGCATCCGGTAAAATGTCATCTTGGAATTTTGGCAACAAGGTTTTGCCCGTATACAACTGGCTTACTACTTTTCGTATTCCTGAATCTGAGAATCGGACTGTTTTTCCCGACTGCTGGAGGTAAGTCAATAACTTACAGTGCAAGCCTAATGTCTCGCTTCGGATAACGGGCGTCGGTCACTTCGCCCCATTTCCACTCCCCCCCCATCCCCACTTCGCCCCATTTTCACCCCCCCCCCCATTCCCACTTCGCCCCATCCCCACTTCGCCCCATTCCAACTTCGCCCATTTCCACTTTCCCCCATCCCCGTTCGCCCCATTTCCACTTCGCCCCACCGATTATTGTTCACTCTGTTCTTGAGTAACAGAGGCATAGGCCTAGATATAAAAAAATATAAACATCGACGTTTGAGTATCCAAATAACGGTGGGAGAATCCAACTTGCAAAGGTCAAAATAAAGCTTCCAATTTCCCGACCGATCCAAATGTTTTGGCGAGACCATGAAATTTGTATTGGTAAGTTAGAAAAGACAAATTTAATGATTATAAGAAAGACAAATAAATAACTCATGTTGTCTTTTCTGTCTTCCCGAACACCTCAGAACAACACTTTTGTCATTTTAACGCTTGCTTTTTACGTTTTTCCAGTTACATTTGCAACATCTGAAAAGCAACTTCAGTTAATTTCACGAATTCTCCTCGTGGTTCACCGTCGCTGTGGTAAAAACATGTGCGCAAAGCGCTGGTTCCCGCCGCGCCGCACCCATGCAAGAGAATGCGTGAAGGAGTATAGCAACCAGTCTACTCATGCCACGGTGACTGTACATGAACGTGACCTCACGCATCGAAAAAAATACCGATGTTGCAATTAAGATTTCTTCAAGTTAATTCCCTTTTCTGTGTGTGTATTTTCTGTGTTCCTGAGTTTACTTTTAGGTTGTTTTGCTCGTACTTGAACCAGCATGTTTCCACAAAATTTCCTGCTGCGGTGTATCAAACTTTATTCGATCGCCTGGACACAGCAACTGGATAAATCGACAATTATCAGAACGATGTGTACAATACTGTGTATCGCTTTGAAATAAACTTGAAGAGGGTGATAGTAAACCCAATGCTAATCCAACCATAGGTATTACTTCACCATGGACAACGAAGTCGACGTTAATCTCGTGAATGCCGTAGAGTTTTCAACATACATGTACATGTATAACTCCATGCCGTTTGTGGAACTACTTTCTCGACCATTTTCTGAAGAGGCTTGTAACACACTCGAGCACGGACGGTGCAATGTGGAAATGGGGCGAAGTGGGGAAATGGGGCGAAGTGACTTTAAAGCGGGATAACCCTTCAATCGTGTCCCAATTATTGTGCGTCAAAGCCATCGCTAGGAGATTTGTTTGTGCCCAGCTGACCCTGTTCAGCTTTTCCCCTTCAACAGATCATGTCAGTTGTAACTGAGTCAATACTTTGAGTATTAATACATCATCGGCTATAATGGCATACCTCAAGGGAGGAGATTTGCCATTGCTGCCGTCTCTCTGCGTGCGCATGCGACGAATGGCCTTTGCTTAATTTTAGCCCCTTCATCTTTGGATTGGGGATCATGAAAAAAGCAGTTGTTCAGTGATCGTCAACTCAAGTAGTCTAAATTTAAAACTGGCAACACGGATTTTCTTTTAGGTAAGACTGCGATTTCCATCACCCACGGCCGCAAGAAAACGGGGGGGGGTATTTTTCTTTATTGATAATGGGACAATTTCCCTTTTCACTGGAGCTGTTTAAATTGGATGTTACGGGTACCAGCTTTTTCGGACACAAAGCTTTTAAATAGTACCTGCGCAGGAAGTAACGCGTTGTTAGAAATGAGGTATTTACGCGCGTGCCATTCTCAAGTGGACTCAGAATTCAGACTATGCGGATTGTAAAAAGTCACGGAAATATACGGGTAGTTGTAAGGAGGGAATAAAAGTTTTACTCTGTCAATTTAAAATGGCTTTTTAACAAATTGTTACTGAACACGGTACTGTGCTGTGCCAAAGAAATTCTGAAACCCTGTAGAATAGTCCACTCTCTCTGAATAGAACATTGGGCTTAGCCTCTGGCTTATTTTGCCCACTTGGGCATACAAACGGACAAACCTCGCGACAACGATAACGCATTAATTCTAAAATCGAGGTCTTTTTAAAGGGGTTATCCTATCCCAGACCTTTCCTTGCATGAACGGTTGTTAAACAATGAGTCAAAAGTCCCTGATATGCTATTTTCTTTGGGGGAAGTTTTAGGCATTGTAGAAAAAGTAAATATAACCAAATACCTCAGTTAAAAGATAAATACATGCTGCAATAATTACTTTAAACAAAAAAGCAAGGGCAAAACTGATACCCCTTAAATTTGGCAGGCAAGAAATCCACGAATGAATATTCATATTTTTAAAGTAATTGCATTTCATATTTGTTCCTCTAAAGTCACCTTCACAATCTGCCGGTCGGCAAGTTACGTACCCCCCCTTCTTGACAAGATAGAGTGAGTCATGTTTTCCTCTGTCTTGTCAGCTAAAAAAAGCGCGAACTCGAACTTGCCAGTTTTGACGGGAAACTTCATGCGACGTTGCCATGCCAACAGGTATTGTATAAATATATGTCAGAACGGCACCCACGCAAGAGTAGATGGGGGAACTGATTAAATTTTAAGGAACCGGTCCACGGAAGGTTTTTATAGCACACAGTCACCTCGCGTACCACCACCGTTATATGCATTTAAAAGTTGCAATATTGGCAATGTAAATGCCAATGTTAATTCAATTTTTGCCCGGGCAAACTGAGCTAGCTATTCAGTATGCACGTAGACGAACATGAAAAGCGCGGAAACGAGCAGATGGGAAAAGAAGGCCCAGAAAAAAAAACGTTTAAAAAGCAAGATCGTATTACCTACATTACTGAATGTGTTTACATATCTTCTGAAGAAATGGAGTGTAGGCCCTATGGTACGGTAAACTGTCTCAAATTTCAATTTCATGAAATTAGGGTTTATGTTACCTCACCGGCACATTGTCAAGAGGGCATCACTTGCACAGGTGCTCTGAATCACAGTTGGTGTCTCAAACTACATTCCATCTCTGATAAAAAGAAAAATGACCATATCGACCGAGAATGCCACTTCCAGCGGTAAATGTATAAAACTTGTGCAGGCTTCATTTATTACAGATCATGAATTTTGTCGATTTATTGTCCGTAACGATTTCTTCCCGTCTGGCTGTGAACGCCTGTCGGTCAATAACAGTCCACTGAAAAGTGCAATCTCAACGAGCACTCTGGTTAAAATCACCTGTATTACTTGGCATGCCTGCTCACACTGGTTAAAATTA
>NW_019091644.1:145794-202079 GCF_001949145.1 Acanthaster planci
TTAAAGTTACCTGTGTTGGTTGGCATGCCTGCTAACAGGATTTTTTCCGGGGGTGCAGCATTCACATCGTAACTGACCACGGAAACATTGGATGATGCAACCTTCTATAAGAGCGATTGCTGTGCCAGGTTTCATGCAACATTCTTAGACAAAACGGTACGACAGAGAGCAACGTTTAGGCTTCGTTTAGGTCTCAGGGATCATTTGAGGTACAAGCTATATGATACCCCATCCCAACGATTTATATAAAGAAGTAGCGACGATTGCATGGCGACGAACTGCAAGATTAAAACTCTCAATTTCTACTCTTCCGCGGCTATTACCGTTTCTGTGGCGTATAGTTTCACCACAAGCACTCACACAGGACATGAATGTATTGATTTTATCTCATGATTTATGCACCGCAGAAAGCAAGGCAAGTCTCCAAAACATGTTTCGGGTGTCACACGCTGCATGCAGAATGAGCTGTGGCACGCGTTCTTTCATTTCAACGACATATTGGGCTGTATTTTGCGTGCCAATTATCGTGCCGGCCGGAGAGGTTCTTTGCATGCAGGTGTTATTTGCACGTTCCTATAACAATGGTGTTGAAGACTAATGGTTTCCTGTTGGCCGAGGTTCACTCCGTATAAAGTCTGAAGTCCGTAGCTTTGCCCTCATCAGGTTTCATCCTTAAACAAATCTTGAGTGAGCGCCAGTGTATGAGCAAAACCTTGAAATTATGGTAAAAACGAGGGAAAGGCATCGTGATCACAGCTACAATACAAAGACCGCTTCCCGCCAAACACTGGAGAAACGTATCAGGCGCTAAACTGTATCAAGTCCTTACTGCAACACCACTTTACGTCGTATGCCCGGCCAAAGCATGGATGGATGGATTCTAGCAAACAGAATATTGGTAATATGTGGAGTCTGCATCACCATCATCTGCAAAAACCAGATTCCGTCTTGGTAGCGTGGTCTACTTCCCCATAGCCTAGGATATTGCTTTCCAGTGTGATCGATGTTGTTGGATATGATTGTTGACAAAGCTGTTTCCGGTCAAGATGGGAGTTGTTCCCTGGGTTGTAATCTGTTGCGTGCGTAAAGCGTAACACGTGTCCTAAATTTTCAAAGAAAATGCAAAATAATTGATGTGTTTTGCAGACGCAGTCAGCCATGCTTGTAGAGCCAATTCTTCGGCGAAGGGGAGGGGGCGGAGGAACCTTTGCACGTGACGTCACCATTTATATTATTCATTAAATTTTTGAAAAATTAAATGCAGAATTGCGATTCCAGTTCATGCCTTTCTTTGCATTTTTTTCATTTTTCTGGGGAGGGGGACTAAATACAAGATGCCCCATCGTCCCCCGCAGAACCGCGCTTTGGGGTAGTCATTCATACCCAGTTACCCACCCCTCATTGGAACCTACTTTATGGAGGAAGGTTAATTTCTATCAAATTCAATATCTGGAGGAACAGGTTATTTAACGAGCGAAAATCCACCTACTCTACGCGTGCAAGTGAGGCTGGGCAACAGAATTTGGTCTCCTATTTCTTTCTTTCCGGGAAGAAACAAGACAAACAGCTATTTAAGTTCAACACGAACGGGCACAGTAGAATAATCAAACAAAACTGTACACGCGTGTAGATTGCTGCTAAAAGGGAAATAAATCGCTATGTAAATGGCAAAAGCAAAAATCCAATATGAACAAAGATGGAGTGAACAAGAAGAGAAAGCAACGGCAGTGTTAAGAACGGTATAAAAGTAGTGAGGTTAAAATTTCCGTAAGCAGGTGGAGTGTCTCTCACATGGGCGTATCTTATTTTAGGTGTTTTGTGTCCATTGACACTTGCACATTTTTAGTCATACTTCAGCGGTAGCGCCATGCCAAAAAATCTCTTCTGTGAGTGTGTACGGCTCTGAAAAGAACCGGACGGTATTTTCTGCACATTTCGCGCGCATAATCTGGAATTGCGCAACTCGTAGTTTGCCAAAAGTTGTACACCTTTGTGAGTGCGACAACTGTTGCTAACACATGTATACTGCAGTGTTGGCGGTTGCTTACCAATTGGCGGTTGATAACATCAGCCTGCCTGTCATCCATCAAGACTCTAGTTTTCTTGCTGCGACTGCTTGATGCAGTGTGCACCAATTGAACTGATGGCCTCCGTCACAGTATTACATTGGGATGTTTCGCTTCATTGCAGACAAACTGAACAGAATATTTCTGACGCCAACAGCGCGCAGAGTATGTCGGTCTATTTGCATTGCCGGTGTAGGCAATTACAAATATTCTGACGACAACGAGGAAACGGGCTTTTCCCCCTTTTTTCATTTCCATTACTCGCCGCGGGGAATGGAAATAACTAACACTTGCTCACTGGATAAACAGAGTTGATCAATGCCAGCATATTTTGCCAACCTCTGTGGGGGTAATAAAATAGGATTGCTTGTCGCTTAATTGGGTGTACAGAATAAACAAAAGCTGTCGTATTAGGTCACGGCAATCCAGTTCCGCGGCTACGAGGGATCGACAGGTCTTCTGCTTTCACGTCTCACATTTCTAAGCAATGAAAAACAAGGAAGGAGATATTGAGGATGGAAGTTACTGTAAGGTCAGTTTAGAATGTGAAACTACTGAAATTGATTTCAGGGTTCTCGCTGCAGTCTTGTCCCTACACAGTTGGTAATGTGGTGAAAGTTTAGGCTCTATTCCAGCCACTGGGAATGGGAGAACAGATGCCATTGTGGTAATTGTAAAACGTCAAACCACTATTTATGACGAACGGTATGCCACTGCATGTACATGTAAACAGTGCCAGACATTCACCACGGACAGCATCGTTTGTGACGAGACGCGTTTGCTGTCATTTTGCTTTGTTTAAGATTAGTATGCCCAACGGCACGCGTTCTCTTTATGGCTATTTCCATTCGAGTGCGTGATGCCTTGTAAGTTGCTTTCGCCGAGGTACCACAGAAATCTTACCAAACCACTTTTACAGAAATCCGTCCCAAGCTTGAAATGACAGTGTATAGACAGTAGATAGTGTCGTTATCCTATGTTAAACAATAAAACCTGAAAGCCGGATGTTGCAGTAAACAAGTTATATGATTAAGGCAACTGTAGGCAGACACTTAATGGTTTTCATCATTGCCAACCAGCATGTCAGCTAAAATACCCTTTTATTCCTACCTTCCCTCCGACAAAATCTTTGATTTTTGGTGCCAACGGGTAATATTCAAAGGTCAGGTTTTGAACAACAAAAGCTCGTTACTTTACATGTACCCGCAATATAGCTATAATTTTCATTAATTCCTCCCTGCAACGTTCAAGCTAATTCTCTGCCTTAATGCCGATATGCCAATAACCGCCTGAAGGCATTGCTAATTAGTGTACTTCCACGGGGCGAGAGGCTTAGCACGTTTGCAATTATGTAGTAATCACGAGGAGAAAATGCCACTGTAACTTCTTCCTTATTCTGACAGCGACTGCTTGTCAAATTACACCGATATTTACAACGCAAACGATAATTGCACGTCGGTTTTTTTCCCTTGGGGATTTCTGCTTATATACCGGTATATTGACAGCTCGCTCTGACTTTTTCTTGAACAATTATACGGCAACTATCAGAAAAATACTCTAATTGATTTTGAGCCTAGGAAGGGAAAGCTAATTTTTTTTACGTGAGATACCCACCTCGCCAAGACAGTTTGCACAACGACAAAAACTACTGTCATTTTTCACAACATGAGAAAATGAGTGTTTCATGCGCAAATGTCCGTTGCTCAGGAGTCGATGAGATTTGACTTTGCATAGGAAGGCAATAGCGTTAAGAAAACATGACAGTCGTGCTACCGCAGCCTTTTTTGAAATCTACGGGGTTATTCGGAGGGAGACGTAATCAGTGTGCGCACTTTTTTGGCAGTTCAAAGTAAAACAATCCCCTTAAAGCCAACCTCGACTTGCTCCATTCATTTTGTTTTAAGATATAGCGTAACACGTTAATGTATAACTCGTGTCCGGCGTAAACACATATTTGCCGTATTAATCAGCCCGTTGGCCTACCCATAGCCAAAGTATTAGAAAAAAAAGGAAGGAAAAAGAAAAACCCACAGCAAATAATAACACGGCTTGCTCGTGAATGAGAACAGAAAGGGAAATGTGGCAGACACAGGGTTCGTTATCGACCACTCTTGGGAAGAGTGAGGGGTAATGTTGGTCACCGTGGTAATTCAAAATGGTCGAAATGAGCTACTCTGGCAAGGACCTCCTCAAAAATCATCTCTGACAAAAGCCAGGTCATTACTTCACGCTTTTACCAGCCAGTCCCTTAAACCAGGACTGTGTTTCAGTAGGGATTTGCATCCCTGTAAATTATGGTTTGGATTGACAACAGAGCTCATTGTAAGGGTACTTTTATAATGAGCAATGTTTTGTACCCAAACCCTGAGCTCATTTTTGTAAAGCAGGCAGCAGCAGAATTTCCCTTCCACAGAGGAACTTCGACAGAAGAACACAGTCACAGCTGTAATAAGCATTTCAGGTTGTGATCATTTTTTTCAGGTTAAAATTAACTTTAATGGCATCGTGCACCGATCCCTGATGGTTGCACCACGCTGCCAAGTTGACAAGTGTACTTTCTCTCTTTTTCAGACCTGAAGGTATTTAGATAGCTTGCATTACTCTGCCAAATTGAAGTGTCTTGAAGTGAAAAAATGAAAATAACGAATTCACGAATTCGAATCTTTCGTGCCGCATAAAAGCGACCACGTCATGTTGTTGAAGCCTTCAAGGCATTAATTACTGAAGCGAGAATATTTGCAAAAGTCATAAGCATAGTATGGAGAAGCGACAAACCTGCCGGAGAACTTCATTACGTGGACATTAGTTTCCAAATAAGTCTCGATTTCTTCACAACAAAAGTTTACGAAATCTACAAATAATATCAGACCCCCCATTTTAAACTCTTATTTCGATGTAAAACTCGTATTTGGGACTCCTAGTATGGGCCCAGATTCACACGAGTGGATAAATGGTGAGAGTTCTAGTTGAAATCCATCGTGCAAAGTTTTCTTTACAATTCATCCATTTTTTCTGATGGCTTTGGGACTCATTTTGTCGCCACTTCCTCTGGGTTAACCATTCAAAACGAATTTTTAAGGAATTATTGTTTGTAGAGGTCACCTGTGCCCAGATCTTCTACGACAAAATGCAACAAATAATGTAACTATAGCGGAATGTTCAGTTATGGAGGCATAGTCAGTACTCCTACACAGCCTTCACTGACATACAGGCAGAGGTTAAAACAATACAAACTGTATTGCATATCGAGTGTAAACCTGGGTTACCATACACAGTGCGCCTATAGAATGTTAACTGGCGCTCACACATCCTAGCAAAATAAATAGAGAAACGGCACTGACACACCGTGCTCCCAGACATCTAAGCCTGACCGGCGGTGCACCTGCCGGCCGATGTAGGCGCGAGGGTTGATCAAATCTGACAACGCCGTAATGCCCGCTTGTTGGACGTACTCTAAGGATCGCACTAACTCGGACGAGTGAATCCCTCCTAATGGCCGGCGTTCGGTCTTTCGACATTTGCGATGTTGCTTCTCTACGGCAGGTCTCTGCCACTACATTCGCAAAAAGCAATTAAAGCACGTTATCTGAGAACACCCGGGCCCTGTTTCTGTTGTACTTTCTAGCGATGTGGCGGTTGACTTCAATCGCACGAGCACGGCTTGCCAAAATATCGCTGCCCTGCACGGTGCACTTGAAGTGCACGAGGTATACATGTAGTGACTTGAAATGCAGACGGCTTTTTACCATCTCGATAAGGCCCGTTCGGTCTGCAGTACATCTGAGGGTGTTTTTATAAACTCCAAGGAAATATAGTCCCGATAACAGACGGAGCATTCTTAATCTATTCAGACATGCATATGTGGCTTAAAATTGTAAGCTGTATTTTACAAAATGGACTCTTACGGTAATTGACATTGACCTCGTGTCTAATGCGTTGCAACCAGAGTCTCCACCGTAGACCATGGCAAATAGATTGCTCCTTGCTGACTAGCCATTATTTGTGTGTCTCGTTCGCTTGGGTGATATTGTTTTTTCATCCTGTAGTCCATGCCTACTGAAAGTGCCTTAGGACAGTCTTTACGGCTGAATCCATCCTCTCTCAAGAAATGTTCCATTTAGCTTGAAAACGAAAGGATAGTGGTATTTCCATGTGTTTGGTACGCATGACTAGGGGCGTAGCGACTACATGGGGTGTGTGTGGGGAGAGCTGCTTAACCCCCCCCATGATTAATTCCAGTCGGCCAATGAGGCTTTGGAAGGTAAATGAATCCCAAATTGGTAGATAAATGATATACGTTGGCCGCTGGCACTTCCCCCCCCTGAGACATGGAATGCAGCGTACCACGGATTTCCGTTTTACACAAAAAGAGGTTTGCAAACAAGTTACCAGTCGGCAAATTTTCCAAATGCATTCGTCTGTTGTGATCACTGACGATTACTTGGCAGTGAAGCTGTCACTCGAATGCATATTAGCTCCAGTTTGGTGGAATTCTCAGTGTTAAACGAGAAAGTGATTTTAAAAATGCAAGCCCGTAGTGGATCAAGCTGCGTGCATGGTTGTCGATCAACTCGCCCAATTTTTCATAAAAGCTGAAAATCAACATTCCCAAGTACACAAATTCACAAGATTAAGCCATTTCAAGCCAGAATTCAAAGAGTTTTGTCAACATAGTTGGTTCGAGTCTATGGGTTCGAGTCTATGGGGATACCCGATCAAAATAATGAATCGGCAATAGCTAAATGCCATCGAGGTTTTACTGGACGCGCTCACAATTTTGCCGTATGACAAGAACACGGCAACATCGGACTTGGCACCAGATCAAATATTTTGTGGATCAACACCTTACAAGAGAAAGTCTCAGCGCCTGCTTCTCTGTCTGTATCGTGTACAATCAGTACCACCCTTCCCCGTGAGTATCTCTCACCATCCTTTATTTCCCGTGAGAGGCGTCTTTCGCGCCGTTATTGTTTATACCTAATACATCCGAGCCGGATCCTCACGCAATCTATTTGTCACTCCTTAAAACCCGCAATGAAATTTGTGGGTCAGTCCTTGGCGTCTTCCACTGGATGTCGTCCTCTCCGCCCATGGCTTCTTCAGCCTCCGTATTGAAGCTGCCTTTGAATAGACTTGCCTCTTGTCACTAATTCCACTTTGCCATTTACGTGGTGGCCGCCCCATTCTCGTTTTCTCGTCACATTGCCCGAGGCCACCACTGTAAAACATTCAATATAGTTTTTCCATTCTGGTGCAGCCTCACTGGAGTTCCTACAGCCCCAATTTTGCATCTTTCCATCGATAAATATTCAAAAACTCAAAGGAAATCTGAATAGATGGTTCTCACTTTAACGGTTTTTTTTTTCCTTTCCCCTGTCACAGCCCACACAATGGGTGGCGTTCATTCCTTTACGTGCTTGGAGGGGACCAAATAAAACGGCTGTAAAGTTACCTGAAGCAGCCCGTGGATTTTCCCCCCAAATAACACATTGTTCAATTTATGTGTGATTTTTTCTTTACATCGGTCCTGCTTATGAAAAAAGGTGGTAGGTTTATTGTGAAGAGACAGCGCGCAAAAGTTCTCTCCAAGGGTTTACCGTGTCGATCTGCAGTTCACTACACAGAATGCACGACTATAAAATAATGAGTTTATAGCTTGAAAAAAGTACAAAACTGATCGCTGTCAGCGTGGTGGTTACACCTTTTGGTTTATCAGTTTTCCATGCGTTTCCTCATTGCATTCCCGGGCTTAATTTCATGGCACTGCTTGACAGTTAGCAGAAAAGTCGTGCTTACTGCAGCAAGTGAAACCGTAACTACTATTTCATGGCGATGTTCAGCGTGGCTGTGCCAACTGTAAGTTGTGCGTCAGTTGAGCAATTTTTTTTTCGTCCGAAGTAAGCGTGCCTTTGCTGTGCTACTGACATGCGTGAAATACACAAGGCCTCGTTTGGCGTTCCCTGCTCATATAAGTCGATGGGTGATAAACCGTTAAGCGATTTCTATGTTGAATTATGTAGGCCTATGGTATAGTCCATCATGCAGACAAGCTGTCCACAAAAGGGGCTGTCGCCGGGGAGTGTTCGATAAAAGAGGAAACCTATGCTTCCTTGTGTTGAAATACAGTGTTGAAAAATCGTTTCCATTACACATTTCTTCAACCGTGTCTACCGTACTAGAACTCACTGCACGTAGCTTAAAGAGCACCTCTCAGGAAAATTTGTTTTCTCTGACGGATTTATCAGTTCAAATAAATATGGCAGCATCCAAATCGAACGCAGTGTCATTTGTCTTCAGAGCTCAACTTTAACAAGCTAAGAAGGGCTCTTTGTCTTTTCAAGCCATGATGCGAATTCTGAATGTAGATTGCGTCATTTGGAGACAACAGAGATAACGAGGGGAACCCTTGCCCTATGTTCGTTGTGGATAAACTCTTGTGCATGCCAAACAATGGTTACATGCTTGCATATTTAGTTGAACAGATAAAATCAGAGAAAATCAGAGGTGCTCTTTAATTTCGGGAATTTCATCGTTTTAAATGAAGTGATCCAAATGCACAAAGCGTGTAAGTTGTCGTTTTTTAAATAGGCCTTGCATGGGTACACGTAGAGGTTTTTTTCTTCTAATCCAAAGGTGATAAACCACCACCGCTTCTCATGTAACCGTACAAAGCATGACCGCCCTCGCCAACTGCACTCTATTCATTTCTGGCTGTCTTCATGTTTGTGGCAAATAACCGTAAGAGGTCCACCCAGAGAAGACGTAGTCATGCAAGTCGTATCGAAGTTGTACAAACACGCTCAGCGGACTCCTGTCAAAATAGAGGCAGCGAAAAACTCCCCGCACAGGCGGAACAGGTAGCATTTGTTGTCCCAGTTGTTCAAGTAGCGAGGCTTTCCGAGCCCCTGAGAAGGGATTTCTTGCTACACGATGCCAGAAGGCAACAAGCTTTTTTTTCCCTTAAATTCCGACAAGTCTGAATTTTTAATTGGGTTTCGCGGATGATCTCTGGCTTCAAGGAGCTTGGGCTGCAACCTTTGAGCTTTAGCAGTCGACCAAAGCACCGAGGAAAAGGTCAAAGTGGGATGCTCAAGGAGCAGACGAGAGTGTAAGACGTACAATTTCAGAGCACAGTGCTTTCCATCCCAATGACAGGTCTCATCCAAGGTTATCCTTGGCAGAATTTGATGGTCATCGATTTCTGTGATGATTCAAAAACTGCAGGACTTTCTTTGAGCTGAGCCCATCTGTATGTAGCTGTTGTTAAATATTGTTGGTTTGTAATCCAACTGTGATTTAGTAATTTCATTCGAGCATTATCAGGGGGGAGGGACAAACCACTTTCTTCTAGGGGTAAATTAAATTTCCCCGGAGGGGAGCAAATAGCACTCAAAGTGATAAAACGTTAACGGCTGGCGGGATCAATTTTGACGTTTTTCAAGCAAATACGCGATTTCCATTCCAATTCTCTTCATTTCTCTTGTTTCCTTTTTTTTCATATTGGTATTGTACAGGGGCAAGCACCCCACTTAGCCCCGCCCAAGACACTCATGCATCAAACCACTGATAACTTCTGGACTTACTCGGGAGACGATTTGCGGCTCGTTTGCACTCATTGCTCGCTGATCGCGAGGTCTTGAATCTACTTTAAAAGCCCCGTGTGGTATAATATTGAGTATCGTCTTTTTTAGGGGGAGATGTGTGCTTTGTATTACTGTGCTCTGGTGGTAGGCCTACATGTTAAATTGGAGTCAAAAGACATAGAATACACAATGGATCTAGTGTCGACGATACGACTTGTATAAATAAGGATGCCTTACTTATACAAGACATGTTACCTTGCCTCTAAAACGTAATACGTGCGATTCACATCTCAAAGTGCGAAATCTCTCCACCCTTTCCACACTGGGAAGACAGATTTCGCGCACTGTGATTGGTCAACACCGTGCAAACTCTTGGAGGCGCACTATTGTGAAACGCCCGTATTATACTGTACGACCCTGCGGTGCATGGTGTTTACACCCGTCATTGGCCCATGGGCACTTTCAACTGCACATCCCACGTGCACTTGCGGCAAATCTCACGGCGACTTCAGGCAAATTACAAAATTTGTTACTGAAATCAGTACCTTAGGCGTACATTAGACTGCGCCTTGCGGATAATTTACAGAATTAGATTACTAGCAAATGTCATTCCTTATTTTTCTACGTGTATTTTTCCCTCATTCTTTTCATTCTCTATTTCCTTACCTTTCCTTCTCCCAGGATTGCTTTGACTCACATTTTAGTCACAAGGCAATACCTAGCCCCTCTGACCCGCTCTGACGTCTTGTATCAACTCGTTAACCGAGATTCACTTCAAACATTGTTATCGAACACTCGTCTCGGTAAACCAACGCTCCATCGAAGAGCAGAAGGGTAATTATAATGCAGCAAAGTCCCCAACGGGGGACGGCCGTTGTGATAAGTCGTGCCTCAGTCCAATCCCTTGCAAAAACACACTCAACTCGCGCTGATCGACAGAATCATAAAAGCACAGTTCGAGAACTTCGTGCAGGACGACCGGTCCGCACAGTAAACCCATAGCCTGAGCCGGCCTTCATACCCAAAGAATTCGAATTCACAGAAAAGGGCCAGAAAAGATTTGAATCTATCACGCCAAACCCCGGTTTCCCCCTTGTCGTGAGCAAGGGATACAATTCTCACCTACCTAGCTCAAGGTTGGGATGCGGTTGAGACCAGGATGAGGCTGTAACAAAATGCCATCCCAAATCGTCTCAATGTAGGCGGTAATAATAGCTCCTTCGTGCTTCTTTCATTGCTACTGTGCGAAACGTGAGCGGCTAAGTTGCGCTTCGTGATTGAGGCTTTTGCAGAAATATTTTTGGACTTGCTTGATCCAAAGACAAACTGACAAGTGGCAATGGGATTACGCCTCCCGTATTGAGTTGGGTTTGAGGCGAGGGTTGATTTAATTTACCGTCATACTTTTGCAGCAGAAATACTAAAACTACATGAGAACGGTGTACTTTCTTCTTACCAACTCAAGACATCACGAGGTACAACGAAAGAAATTTTTGGAGGCTAACATTAATGGTCCCTTGAAACCCAAGAAGTTTAATTTCACATATGCACGCCAAGTCTCCTTTCCAGCCGTCATATATTTTCCCTAATGCGTTTTCCGATTTGCCCACTGCGAGTGCAAAGTACATTTGTAAAAAAAAAGAAAAAAAAAACGACAAAAAAATAATAAAACCACCTGCTGTGAGGCAGTTTTAAAGGCGGGCACGAATCGACACAATATGCAGTGACTTTTTCTAATATACATGTACTTTTGCTCATTTACCACATAATCCAATTAAGCCTCAATGTTTAGGTCAGCAAACGTTTTTCGCGGAGTCAGTGACCACATTTGTGGCCGAAAATATAATTAGAGGGTAGAACGACAGGAGTCGCGCGTAATCTCCACTGAAAAGCTGTCTGAATTTGTGTGTAAAAACGGGCTTTTTTTCACAAGAGAACTTTTCGCTCGATGGACAAGAGCCCCAAATACTCTCTGCGGCGTGACACGTTTTACTCGACCGCGTGGGACACCAGGTGCCACCTACGTATGGCGGTGAAAAAAAATCCAACAAGATCCATCATCGTCCCGTATAGGGCAGAAATAACACGGCGACAAGTCATGTCCTCCGGGTACTACTTATGCGATCGGCAGCGGGTACAATAAACCAAACAAGAAGTGGCTGAAGTTCCTCCGAAAAATGTCAGCATGGCATCTGTGCACATATGGCTCTAAATTCATGCATTGTTTTTTTTTCTTTTCTTTTCTTGGGGGTTGAAACATATATAGGCCTGTATTAATTTAGTTATGCAAGTTCTACGATCACATAGGTTATTTCTAGTCGTTTTTTTTTACTTGACGTCACCTCAGCCCAATATTCTGCTTTAAGAAACAAACTCATGAGCCCCGCGACACCTCGATAACCCGATACTTAGCGCATCCTTGCAGCGACGTTCATCCGTCAAATTTAGGAGTTATCCGGCTCCAGACACGGTCAGACATGAAAGATTGAGGATAAAAGATGGTCGTAGTAGAGATTTGTATGGAGCAGGCAGTCAGTTTTGCAGACTTAACTGAAAAGGCCAATGTTACACTCTCTTTGGGCAATCTCTTTCTAGTGATTTTGCCACACAACACAAGTTGCAACAATCATAGAGCATGGAAACAGATGAAACATTTCCACATCACCCAAATACCTCGAGGCAAAAAAAGCCATACTGTAATCAATCGAGGCCGGCAAATCGCGACAAGCACTCACAGCCTAAAAGCTGTGCACAAAATCGACGTGGTCGATATTTTTGTATGGGCAACAGTTCACTTGACCCGGCAATGCGATCCATCATAAAAAGTCTTGCTTTCATTCGCAACGATTTGACCGAAATCAGCGGAAGGGGAAAAAAACACGTGAACATCGAGATCCACTGGCATTTTGATGTCCAGGTGTTACACGAGTTACCCGTTCGATTCAGACTCGGTCCAATCTTTTACTCACAGGTGAAGGACGAAAATAACTTCATGATAACTCACTGTTTTGAAATGTCGTATGTCACCAGTGCTGCGGTTAACATTTCATTCGCATCGTCCAGTGAGCCGAATATCGATGTGTTCCACAAAACATAATTATGTTGGCACGTGCATTACCCGCACAACGCGTAAGGTTACTTGGGTCTTTCACAAGACAACCATCTGCGGCGGGGGAAATTCAAAACCGGTAATCGTGCCTTGCGCTGGACGGCATCTTTGTTCATGAAACTGCCGTCTGCAAGCGGATAGCCGGTTTTTTGTTGAAGTTTAAAGCCAACAAAGAGAGGCCGAGAGTTGTGCCATGATATGTGTGGCTCGTATTTACCGGAAGCAGGTCGACCGTAAACATATGCTATTATGCAGACACGTGCATTGCAACAGAACACATAATAAACAATGTTAATGATTACGCTGTCTTTTGGTGGTATTTGATTCTATAAAGTACAGATTCCATAAAGTAAAGTAAACATTCAGTCCTGTTAGTTTGGGGAGTGCATATACTACTAGGTGTTTTGATGAATTAACCTGTTCCAGAACTGCATGTCATTCGACTTGAAATGGTAGCTCTCTCAACAGCTTTGTACACAGGATAAAAAAGCCTTTGTCCTTCAATCTGCAAATGCAGTCCCAGGCTGATAGGGTTACCGTAATATTAACTGGGGGAATGAGGTTGTGTCGCTATCTCCTCCAAGAGGTCCTAACCCGTGATTAAGGCACGCGCAGGTTTCCTTACAACAAGAATGAGTGAGATTTGATCGGATCAGAAATACGAGACCTTTTTCATTTCCTCGCGTGCCGATCTCCAAACTTTCGTTTTCACTGCGGCAATAATCCGGTGAGTTGGATTTGTGTGTGTGTATGCTGTCGTCCACAGAGAACCGTTTCTGCCGAACGCAGTTTCCTGACGTGCACGTTTCTTTGTCGGGCGTTCCCGTATATACAACAAAATCGGCGCACTCTCTCCCTTGTTTGTTCGCGAAACCGTACTGTCTGCGGGTGAGCAGACGCTTGCTGCGTGCAATCGTGCCCCATAGGCAGTCCTGAATCGATCGCCGTAATTACATTGTCGTGACATTCGAAGTGGGAAACCACTTGTGTGGAGACTTTTCTTTTTGCTCGTAAGCTAAAGTGAACGATGCTGCGAGAAGTTGATGAAAAGTAGCATGGGAAATCTGTTTACGTGCAGTACCGTATATTTCGTTTCGTGTGTAGGCAATGGCACCAGTTTGATGAAGATCAAAAGTTGCAAAAGCAGGAACGTCGTGTACAGAAAAAAACGTGCACAAAGTGCATGGGTTTTACTCAGGACACAAACTATAACAAGCAGTATGGTGTAATGGGGAAAAGCGTTGGGAAGTGTTCAGAGGTATTAAATTAACACTTTACGGGGGACTGGCGCACGCGCGACTTCTGCCAAAACTCTGTATTTTTCCACGTACTTGAAATCTAACACGTACGTACGTACGTGAAATGATCACGTACGTACACGAATGTGAAAGTTTTCACGTACGCACGTGGAAATTTTCCCGTACAAACTTTCACGCACGGAGGCCTACGTGAACCGATTTTTATTTGTTGAAGAGCTGATGCATTTCCGTAGTGGAAGGAGTCCTGTTAAAATTGGGCAGAATACGCGCTGGAGTGCAGTGCGGGGAAGGGATTACCGGTATCCATCTAGACCATGCAGCACATAGTACTTGCCTAAACAACGAAACAACCACCGAACTTTCATGACTAGCTTTAGGCCTGACTTGTGGGAGTCACCCGACCCCACCAGGTACAGGTGCAGCCATGGGGGAGATTAAAGTTCAGTCTTCAGTCAATCTGACTTTGAGGTTTTTAATTATGAATTTTGCCCTTACATCCAAAGCACTGTATACTCAACGTTTCCGAGAGCTCCCGAAACAAAGGGCAAAGGGCAAAACTCATGATGAATATTTCACACCATTCTCCTTGACGCACATCTTTCCCAGCCTGAAAAAGCTGCAGTCTCAAATACATGCAAAGGATTGATGTGAGACGATCCATTCCATGCCTCAGTCGGTCGACCAGGGGAAGTTAGACGGCCACAGTACGGGTTTGACTACATAACAGCGAGACTTCACTCACATGCCTTACGAAACAGGAAAAAAGATCATTAGTTGAAATAAAATTTGGCAACAAGTCTTTTTTTTCGGCAGCTCCACTTAAGCCAACACATTCAACGGATGTCAACAGGCGAATCTCTAGAAACACCTCTCTCCTCTTGAAACGGAATTTCATTTTGGCCGGTAAACACAACACAAGTGTCCCACAGATACGTCACTCCACGGCCGTCGTCACTTCCTCCGACCTTCCCTCCCTGTCAGCCGCGTTGTATTCCACTCGGTTTTGACCATCGAGCGATTTGACGACGGATACGAAGCCACCAGAAGCTTCCGCACCAACAAATGATTGCTGACCGTCCCAACAAACCACTCCAGGAGGCGGGAAATGCAAAGTGTTTTCCGCGAGGGTACTCGAAGGGCTCGTAAAGCGAGGTGTGCGTAACCAAGCTCCCAGAAAATCTCGCTTATAAGTTATAGGAAAGTCTCAGATATGCACTTCATTTACCTGCCAGCTCGTCGAATAAGCCTATAGCGCCGAGTGTTTGGACCATTTGCACTTTTCCACCAGCATTGGTCATCAGTACACAGGATTTATTTGTAAAGAGAGCCCTACAATGTAATATGTTCCATCTAACCTGCCCAAAACATGGCACTCATCCGACGCAAGTGTCTGCATGGAAAAATAAATTGACTGCAACGACGTCTTTGAATAATTATACTCCATATAATGACAGACAGTTAAAGTCAATTTCTGAAGAAAATATTTACGACGAAATATATTATTTTTCCCATACAAGTACAGGAAGGCACAGTCGTAATTCTTTCCTTGATATAATATCCGTTTCTAACGATGAACTATGCGTGGGCAATGCGCCATCATAAAAATACATAATTGCTTCAGACAGTTGGGCAGTGTGGCCGTGAAAATTAAATTTATGTTCCTTGCCAACACTAACTCCTTGAACATCGGCACTCAATCACGGGGGCATATCCTAAGGACTTTACTAAGATATGCCTACATGTTGTGGTCAGCACATGATAGAATACGAATTCGGTCGTAAATAGAAACGCATCCTTAGGCAAACTGTCATCTCAAATGTAATTTTTCCCGTAATATAATTGATAATTGTCGAAATTTTGGTGAGAGGTGATATTGTTCAAACATTGAAACTTACAACACAACTGAAATTGTTTGTTGAATAATGTAATTTATTAAAGTATTGTTCAAACATTTAAACTTACAAAACAACTGAAATTGTTTGTTGAATAATGTAATTCATTCAAATTTAACATGCGGTCTTAAAATAAATTAGCGATTTTTGACCGCTATTTTACTCAACCTTAAATTAACTGGTCTTGCGTTTTGATACAACGTCACGTAATTCATTTTTGCCAATTTACTGGCTACATGTAGTATTGTTACCACGTTTGTTTAATTAGCTGTTACAGAAATACCCCCGATTAGCTGATCATGTCTCGTTTACTTGTTTTTTTTCTTCAAAACATTATAAATCTCAAGTTAATGAACATAACTTATATCAGCGAACACTGGTTGAAACTGTTGATAAATAAATGCTACTGGCACTCGTACTAGGCTGACAGGTATACTTCACACAAAAAGTTAGGCCAACTCAAGTGGATCAGTCAAGGAACTTGTGGGCATATTTGCGTAGGTTGTTGGTTCAGAACTAAGAATCCGTGTACAAACATGCGTGGTTATCTGCAGACAACAGCATTAAAGTTTATATTGCTTTTTACACATCACTAACGAGGAAAAGCTTTTTGGATGCACGGAGCGTCCCTTGGTTATACACGAACTCATGAAGTAGACAAAAATATCACAGTGGAGTGACACGAAGGTGACGCACTCCTGACCAATATTTCAGGTCATGGAGGCAAATCCGATCCACCGAGATAATAAACCTGTGAAATCTCTTTAGCTCGGCCCAGGGCAATTATCTTGACTTACATCTGCCTAAATCGCTCAGCGTCGCTCACGTGCGAAAATGATGTCACCTCTTCACTCTGGGAAAGAGGGGACGGGGTCGGGAGTCTGGTTTGGGACAGATGTTTGGAGCATCCGTCATCATTGCACGTCCCAGCCGCAGGGGAATCAGCAATAAACCACCAAAACTGTTGACAAAATGCCGGGAATGTCTGGCAGGTATATGACGATTGGTTGACTGTCAGAAACCTTGATTCAAAAGAGACTTGATGCAGTCGAGCCCAGGGCAGCATAAGGGTTTGTGGCACCCTTAGGGCCTTATGTATGCTTATGGAGTAAATAAACGTTCAGGCGTGCGATGCCCCGAGGTTTGAACGAGCAGTACGCATTCATGCCACAGCGGATCAACCTTTATATGGGTCCGCCGTGGGTGATTAAATGGGTAACATTATAACTGGAAGTGCCATCTGGAGTAGCTATGAAAAATGGCAGATTCTTTGGTTGGTGAAACCTGCTTAAATCATTTTATTAGTGAAAAGGGTTAGGACTTATTCTTTCGCGCATCCGAATAAGTTAAGTGAAGGAACCCTTAAAAATGGGGGGGGGGGAGACCATCTGATTTGGTATGAGTCCCTGTATTTACATTATCTTGTTTTTTTCAGCCCGTGGGTTGCCATATTTGTTTTCCCTTTTAAAAAATTTTTTTATGACATTGTCTTGTGTTTGTTATGGTTGTTTGGCCACTGTGAAATCTCGCCTTCGTAGGGACGAGTAGGCTACTCTCGTGGGAAAGAAAAATCAAGCTTTCATCCGGTAACAAAGTAACAAACATCTGGCGATCTTGGGCATAGCAAAGTTCCTTAGAATATTTCAACATTTACCTGCAGTCAGTTTCTTCACAATGTGGGCGATTCACAATAGTGCGTCTCCAAGAGTTTGCAGCGCGTTGGCCAATCACAATGCGCGACATCTGTTGACCCTTTCCAAACGTGCATTGGGTCGACAGATTTTGGCCATAAGTTTTACTGCAGCGTATAGAGCAGCTAGGTAAATGAGCACCCACGTATTGAGCAGAGTTTAATTACACGGATTCTGCAATTGGCAGAAAATAGCAAAAACAAAATCATCTATGCTAAATGTCATCAGTACATGTTTTGGGTTTCAGGAATAACCATAACAGTGATGAAGAACAAGGCACTTTCAAAATCATTTCGACCCAAAAGATACCTCGTTCCTTATTTCAACTCCGGGCTCATTCAAAAAACAGACATTTTGGGTGAAACCCATTTAATCTACAAAGTCAACAGCCTTTCCCATACTCAATTATTTTTCTCTTAAAAAAGACTTTTTTCATTTCCTACCATACGTTATTTCTCAACTCTTTTTTCGCAAAAGCACACAAGATTGGTCTTTAAAAAGACCACTGCAAAGGAAATTCACACTTCGATACCCTACACGCTGGGAGCTTGAGTTGTTATCTTTAATCCTACTCGCCTCCCTTTCTAATAAAGTGGTACCCGTTGCAGAAACACATCGATCCTTCGATAGTGTCTTATCTGTGGAAAAGGGCAGGTTCAAACGTCTAAGAAAAGGTAAGATTACCCTGCACTGTTTCTCCAGCCCACGTATGGGACTCAGTACAACCCGAAGAGTAGAAAGACAATATGGTCCATGGCAGTCATTAAGGTAGGAATGAAGGGGGCGGGGTACAAATGCATGTAGTACACAGCCAGCCTCCCTCACGGCACGTATGTTCACCCATCGCTGCCGGTACACCACTGAGTTAATACACGGGTTAGTGGGGTAGCGCCTGACGGGCGAGCCGCGTTCTAGCCGCCTCTCCTATGACTACAACTTCATTTTTTTTTATGGAACGGTGAAGAGCCTTAGCCAGTGTTCAGCACTAGTGGATGTTGTATTCTCACTTGGAGAACTTGGAGACGCCGCACGGCGTGTTGCCAACATAGCATACATAGCCGTGTAAACTGTTGAAAATATTTCTTACAGAAGTTTTTCTGGAGATATGCCCTATCAATAGATTTACAAAGGACATTATTCATGATAAGCACGATAAAGCGAAAGTGGTGCATTTTTTAAAAAGTGACACCAAGTCATTTCATGCAACATCATCATTTAGTGTTCACAGAAACCAGTCTCGATCCTTGATACAGCATAAAACAATTTTTATCGATACCATTTAACTCTACTGAATTCTATACTATTCGAATATCAACTCGACTTTCAGTTATGTAATGACTTGCTGTGCTGTGAATAGAATAGCAGCGTGAACCAAATTTAAGTTCTTGAATCTGGCTTAAAAGACGAAGCAAGCTAATGATCATCAGGATGGCCTTTAGTTCAGCGCCGCTTCACCTTTATGTGTTTCAAATTCTTGGGACAACTCCGGATGCTAGAATATCATGTTTTGTTGTTTTTTTACAGGAACAGAGGAAATCAACGAATTTCATGGCTCAAAAAAAGGTTACTGCTGCATTAAATGACTGAATAATAAAGGAATTACGTCAGACATCTCGTTTCCATCAAACGAGCAGTGCTGGCATTCAGTGTTCGGCCCGGATTAATAAGCCAAACTAACGTGGAGGGGAGTAAACATACGTGATGGCCGGGTGATTGGCCAATGGATCATCACTCCACTTTTCGGTGGAGAGAGACATCCACTGTGGATTTTAGGTGCCTGTTTACCTCGGTAAACAGTGCCCTGTTATTCTTAACTCTCTATGAACAAAATAACAGCAAAAACGAAACAAAAACTTTATCACCGCGTCCCCTGGTTTAAACTTGTTTTAAACACCCAGGCACACATAACGCCATCGCACCCTACATTATGTAGGCTTGTTTTGCACAGAGGTCCACACTGAGTATGCCACGTCTGCACAGGGGTTGCTGGAGGTTTGTATGGAGTGTCAGATCCCTGTATTAGTCAGTTTTGTTGGCAAAATCATGACGCTGTGGGAAAGACTGGAGAAGAAAGGGTAAAGGAAAGGGAAGTCATGTGAGTGTCAGGTCGGGGAACCAGACTGTCATTACACTCGTGAAATTACGTCGACAACTGTGCACCATCCCTCTGTTTCAAATGGTCCAGCACGCAAGTATGCTCACTATGTACTTCCTCATCATGGTCATCCTTAATTCCTCCACTAGCTACGCCGGATTGCCACCACTGATACCTGTACCGAAGGGGATAAGGTCAACTCTGACCCGCGCCAACTCGGACCCATGCCAACTTGGACCCAAACTAACTGGGAGCCATGCTAACTCGGACTCATAACCAACTCGGACCCACTGAGACTTTTCGGCACTGTGGAATGCAAATAATTTATCGACAGCACCGTACTGAGAAAGATGAAAGCGCTAAGCCTCAGCAGCGTGGAATTCAGCATCTGCTTTAAGATCCCAAAATATTCTTGCTTTTACAGACCTTCTGTTGAGCGATTCAAGTGATTTCTGACCATTTCATCCAATTCTTCGGAGCGGAAAATCACCATTTTAAACATTATCAGGGATCAAAACATACCAAGTGTCCTACAAACCTAAATAAAAATTCATCTTCACTCTGAACATTTCCTTTCGTCAATCCAGAGTTTACGGACCCACTGCAAAGTTGCGGTAGAGAAAATGATAATTTATTAGAATTGAATAACTTCAATTAAATCCAATGATAGTTTGGGATTTTCTGATATATTGTGTGCTACGTCCAAGTGAGCTGTGCACGGCGCGCTGAACAGTCCACTGGTGCCCGTTATTGAATTTCGGACTAAATTTCATCACACTATATTGTTGAAAAGGCTTATTGAAGGTTGTACAATTTCCTGAACATTTTCAAACTCTGTTTGATCGATTCATAAATGGTTACCCCCGCGTTGGTCTTGAAAAGTCAAGATCTCTCACTTCCCACGTTTATATGTGTCTCGTTTGTGTATTTTATTAAACAATTTTCCATGGAGTCATTTTTATTTTGGCAAATACATGCAAGTCTTAAAATCGAAGGTTGTGCCTAGCATTTTATTTGAGTTTGGTGCAAAAGAGAGAGGTAAACATAGTTGAAATACAAATCAACGGTACATTTTGAGAATATAATTATCGAAGATTAGAGAAACCAAGCTTTGCTACTGCGGGTGGTCATGCGTATGCAAGACACATCATAATCCCGACACGTTTTTGCCCAGTTTCTTGCAATAGCAAGGAATGTTAATGCTTTGGCTAGCGTTGTCGTTGCATGTGTGGAAGGATTCTTAACCCCCCAAAAGGACTCCCCCCCAGAAAAGGAAATTACAGCCTGCCTGAGAGGGTTTTCATCGGATTTATTCAGAAAGAATTGGGAAAATGTAATCTACGAGTCTCCTTTTACTGCAAAAAAATGTGTGACCAAAGCATGTCCCGGGTGCCATACTTGTGTTTTTCGTTGAAATGCAAACTGAAGGAGTTTTTAAAGAAACTGCTGGAATAAAGGCTACAGAAGCCTCAGCCGGTCAGGAGGTAAATTACCTCCGCATGACTGACAAACTGGGATATTTTCTCAGACGCCTATACCTTGTTCTTTAGATGAATGACATCTGATACGTATTCAGGTCTAACAAGATAAATAAGACAATACGGGGAACAGCAATGAGTACCACGCCATCTCGCTGACTACAACAGCCGCCCTAATTTTCCAGGATCACAGGGGGAGAGAACACGGCGACAATGGAGACAGATAAATATAATTATACTTCCTCTGTATAAGGTTTTCCACCTAGCACAATCGGGGAAAGCACACAACTAGACGTGGAACCCCGACATTAACGCTCCAAGGCCAACTAGACAACGCGATTGTCACGTGCTTTCGTGACAAGCAGTCGTCCAGTGTGTATGCTGTAAAGGTAAAATACATGACTCGGTTTTTGCTTTAATGTTACAAGATTGGTAGGTTCTTGGGTATAAACTCTACTGCAACTTTCATTCCACTAGTTTGTTTCATGTATTGAGTTAAATGCTTTGACGGGGAAACATCGGAAAAATCGTTTCGACGCTCAAATCGCAGATCCTGTAATTCTTCCTGTGCAACGTTCATGGACTACAGGGCTTTCTGAGTGAGTGAACGCACATGTGGGATCAATCCACAAATGAACAGGTTTTCTTTCCCATTAACCGTAAAACAAAAGGTATACCTAGATCAAAACTAATTTCTGTTTTCTAGAAAACAACAACATTCTAGAAAGAGATATTCAGCAAAGTTATTACTTTCCTCCAAGAAAGATATTTAAGGGTTATTTGGCAGTGCCATGTTGTAATTTCACCAATGGTGTAACCTACCTTTAAAACCCGTCCACACCAGGAGCGATAGTTTTGTGGTGCCACGCGGGGAAGCAATGTGTGAATCACTTGGTGGCAGCAGATATGGAATCCACGCTGTCTGTTTCCGTTAATACTCGATGTCCATCCCCCACATTGTCCCCAAACCAGGTGAACCTAAAAATGATCGCCAAAGGAAATAATGTTAGTCAAGAGCAATGCTTCATAAGCATATGTAAAGTCCCTCTTCCACATAGGTGTTGTATTCATCATGTCTGGTAAGAAAAGGCATAGAGCACACCACCTCCCGGACACAAACCAGAAGTGAAGTATCCTTACATTCTTTAGTAAACAAGTCTGAGAAAATACTTGACATTTATAGAAATGCTGCACGCTGCGCCGTTTCCCGGCGAAACTGCACCTCGCCTCGCCCTGTAAGCAATATACCGCACTCAAAGAGTAAACATCCCAGGATGCCTTGTTTATCTTCAAGTTGGACAGCATATTCTTAACCAAATGCCAAACATTATTATTACCGCCATATTTTTACAAGCGTCTCTACTATAATCTGAGAGACTGCATATCCCAATAGACCGGGAAACTGGGCCACAATTTAGGCAGCAGTCGGTGTTTTCTGAAGACATTTAGAAGGCTCAACTTTCACTGGCTCGTTTGTTCGAAAACCCGAGCATTGCAGTGCTTATCGGTTAGCTCGGGACGGGACATGTGTTTCCTGGGTAACCCCGTCGCCAAAGTTCAATGATACAAGACATAAAAGTAACCCTTATCCTAGGTTCAACTTTCACTGGATCGTTTGTCTTAATGAAAAACCCGAGCATTGCCATTCTTATCGGTTAGCTCGGGACGGGACATGTGTTTCCTGGGTAACCCTGTCGTCAAAGTTCAATGATACATGATATAAAAAGCTTCCCGCTAAAAAGCATCTTAAGGCACCGCGGCGTGGAACCGTCCGTTGTAAAAAGTCTTGTCAGTTCGCGAAGTAATTGACCACTGTGTGCGAGAATGACTTTCCTCAGTGCATAACGACAACGTTTAAATTAACAGTCATCCTAAATGACAGTGGCTGAGGAAATCCGATAGTGAGATGTCTGAACGTATCACAGGGCTCACAACTCGGATGAGAATAATGGTAAACAGACTTGAACGGGAACAAGATCCCCGGGTATGCCAGCTGTAATTAAGAGAGACGCGGCAGCCCCAAACGAAGACAAGGTATAACGTATTCAGTGTTTGCTAAATAAACAATACAGGTTAGTTGGTTCTCAGAATTGGTCAAAGAAGCCCAGAGCTAAGACCGCAACGAGGACGACTTACAAACGTGGATTCGCTGCTTTACGATTCGTTCTTCCTTCTAAAGATGAAATTTGAATCAGCCATTGTACGGGTGGGGCTGTCTTTTCACACCGAAGCATTTTTCGTAGCGTTTTAGATTTTTCTTTGCGAAAACGTCTCAGGCTTCATATACTGACTTCTATATGGTCTCAGGCCCAAAAGCTGAATGATTCGAGCCTTAACCTCCTTTGCTTTTTTGATTGACTTGCATAAAGCACCACCGGCAAAGCATAAGTCGAAGTAAAATGCGACTTTTTCTCGCGATCACTTCAGCTCTAATATTTAATTAGAAACAAACACACTTGTTGACTGTGATCATTACTTTAATATGCTGATTGGATTTTTCCCCAAGTGCTGACGGAACCTCCCGAGTGAATTGCTATGCATTCATTTAACGGCGGCGTCCCCTAGTCTTGGAACGTGATACGACAAGGTGGGTTTTGAACACCTCGGCATTACTGCCTGGGTGACTGAATGAAGTGGCGGTGGTTATGCCGCCCGCAGCCATTCGGTGAACGAATAAAGCCGGCCATTGGTACCCGGGCGAGTAAACTAAGCAACGAAGGATTGCTTCCGGGCGCCATTGTTAGTTCAAGTGCGTCGCATTTTCCTGTGATTATGCATGTTTGTGCCGACGAGTTTCCGTCCTGCTCATCGTGAAAAAGAAGCTAATATACTTTAGATCGTCGGGGTCTCAACCCTCGCTGGCCTCAGCGATCACACCAACTCCACGGAATCCAACTCTCATTTCATCGAATGTGAATGTTGCCTGTTCCGATCCTCTGCCTCTCGTAGTGTTTAGCTGTTCCCTGAAATGTTACTCAATCTTGCTTTACGTCCGCGCAACGCTCCCAAGAAAAGATAGCTGGGCAAATACGCTTGACATTCCTTCGTTTGTCATCGCAGTCGACGATTACGCATCTTTAAATGGAGACACAATAATGGCAGCTTCCGAGTAGACCAGAGTGATCATTTCGGTGTTTAAGAAAAGGATGATATCGGCGAAGACATTCAGATGATTCCAAAGAAAATTACCCGCGAGACCACAGTGAGAAGAGACTGTTTTGTTTACGTCAGCACAATCGCAACTAGAACTGAAAATAAACAGCAAGCCGCGTGCCAGCGCATGGCACCTAACGACACTTATCCGCGGTCAACTCCTCGCCTCAGCGTGAAGTTAAAGCTAAGTCCAGCGGAGGTGGCTTTTTGTCGGCGATGCAGGCAAGAACCCCCTTCATCAAGCCTAATTATGACATATATAGCCAAGTGATGACACATCACTGTTGCCGTTAAGAGGAATGCCCTGGCACTCCCGCTGTGTACAAAGACTCTCTAGTAGCGTCGTGTCTCCACTAACACCTTGGGAATCAATGCAATTCCAACATAATGTTCAGGGTCAAGCCCAAGTGTGACCTCTGCCAGGAACAGGCTTGTGAGCATAGGGCCTACCTGTATCTTTACCAGACCTCATACAGGGTCTGTAGTCGAAATATTTAAGAATGGGGTCAAAAAGTACAGCTTCACAGAAGTATATATCAACTGTTATTAATTACCTCTCCTAATAAGCCATTCAGCGGGACTTCACTGAGGCCTGTGAAGTCCCACTGATTTGCAACCTGTCCAAGTGTTCCCCACTGATCACTTTGAAACGATGCTCGAAGCAGCGAACTTGCGTGGATTTTTACTCTCACAAACCGTGTTTAATTTCCAAACTTTGAGTAACCACCCGAGTTTGTGAGCTGATTGCACGAGCACTGCACTGGACACGAATGGCTCTTTCAACATCGTTCGTGGTCCCGAGTACATTTGAGAAATTTTCATGCACGGATGATGTCGTCACGTCTGAATAATGTCATGTTTATGTGAAATGTATTGCCGGGTACCTTATTTCTATGTCTTGTTAGGTAGTCAACGTTCGGGTGGTGGGCCATTGCAGTCGATGTTGCTAACCGAGTGGCATTATATCAATCAATGGCGTTTGGTGTTACTTTAAGGTCACACATTCGAAACTCCGTTTACCTGTCACTGGACATGTTTATGCATGGCAACGGATATAAATAATGTGGACATACATTTGTTTCGAATTTGATCATCTAAATACGATCATAGGGTCACCAACGGAGATGTGTCGTGTTCTTCTAAATAATCTACGAAAAGGTGTTGTTGCATTTTTTATAACGACGCAACAGAGTTGTTGCATCCGAGATACATACCTCATGTGGCTGATTTTTCGCAGCTGTTTCCCGCTAGCGATAAATGAAATGTTTCCGATCGCATTTTCCCTTTAGCGACAGTTACCAAGAAGCGTCGAATCACCTAAGTGCAGATAATCACTGATGGAAGTTGATTTCTGTGTGTTTGCTACAGCGTAATAGCTGTCCGTATCTAAATTTCAAATTAGCTTCAAGGCAAGTGCCCTTTTTAATTACATCTCCCACCGGCTAAAGATGTTAAGCCATCACTTGCCTCGGCAAAAACCGGTAATGAGGTGGTATTGAGTCACGGCGGTCGGAGTAATTTTGGAGACACATACATGTACATTCATTTCAAACAGTGTGCAATTGCGGCATTTGAGACACTACGAGATCACTTAGACAAGGCTGATCTTGTTACGTGGGGAGAGAAAAGTCATTAGAGCCATTGGGCTCTGAGGTTGTCCCTGTCCATAACGCGCGACAACTTAAGACTTCTTGCCGTCCGTATAAAATGTGAAACAGAGTCTCTGACGGAAATGGATTTTACGGCTGGGCTTAAACCTCCGCTCAAGAAACCACGGTAACTATAGTAAGAATTCGTGGAGTGTAGGAAGACAGAAAGGAATAGTGCGATCGAACGTGAATAAAGTGCAAGCAAATATAATATTTCAATCTATATATGACAGTGCACTTTCTCAACTCCATTGATTCCGAAAGAGAAAAGCAAGCTTAGAAGATTTCTCAAGGTGTATTTGCTTAAATGATTGCAGGATTGCAGCGTCAGATCCTTAGCCAAATCTTCCATTATTTTCGGCTCTCGTTAATCCCGCGACCACATTCCACCCGAGCGTCAACTTGAAGCCGGAAAGAACAATATCGTTTTACTCTACCCCTAAATGTGGGCATCGTTAAGTCCTTATTTCTCTTGGCGCGAGCAGAAAGCCCGCTGTTTGCCGCCAGGAATCTGGAATCTCAGCAAATAGCAATAGTTCAGCAGAACTTGGGCATGCGCGTGTCTGCGGGGCCCTACACCGAATTTTGCCGCGACGAGGGGTGACGTAAATGTATGTGACAGAATGTCACGCTTAGTTTGCATTGTCAAAGGTTGAGAGACATCCAGTGGCTATGCTTGTGCACCACGGCATGAACTGTAATAGGTATTAAGTTAGCCCCAATACAACTGATGAACCCAAAATTAATACTGGCAACGGGTCCGAGTGAGCGTATACGTTTACACTACCAAATAGGACATGAACCTCGGCGCGCGTTGTCAACAATGACAACGTAAAAAAGTGCGTTTAGCAAAAGTGGGACAGCAACATTAACACTGGCAGTGGCGTCAACAGCAGCAACCAGCAACCGTTTGACAGCACCATCAAGAGCAGTGGCTTCAATAAAAAACGACACCAAGAACAGCGGTATCGACAACGGCATCTGTTGCGCCCTGCAGTGGCAACGCCGTTTACTGCGCGTTTTCCCTCCTTGTTTCTTAATGATATCTTTTTTTGCCGACATCATGCTAATTTACGCTGTTTTTTGACAAGCTGTGTTTAATTTGCCTTCACCATTTTCCTTTGGTGTTATTTTCTACTTTTTTTATTAACTACCACAAGGCCTCTAAATTATGCGACAACTGTATATTCTTTCTATCCATGACTTCTAAATTACCCCAAAACACTATACTACATTTCAACCCCCTTTGCCCCCGAAAGGATGGATGTTGACAAGTGTTGTTGTACACTCAATGTACTTTTATTCTTTATTTTTTTTACGGAGAGGAAGGCAAAGTACAGGACGAGTCTAATGAATCTGGGCTCGTCTCCTGAAACGGCTGTTGCTTGTTACAGCAATATCAGTGACGCAGGAATTACATTTTGCCAGCTGGTCAAGGAGTTCATGTCCCGAATTCTGTTTACACAAGCGGCGAGTGTCTACTCAATGAAACCGAATGAATTCCCTTCTACAGCGTGTATAAAAAAGAGACACCCCCTTGCAAAAGCAATTACACTGACATTTCCGTCCAGGAGATCCTCCAGGCCCTCCAATGGAAACTAGGAAGTCAATTTTAAAATAAGGGAGGCTAATCATATCACAGGGTGTTTAGTCTATGCATTACCCGAGGTATTATAAGTATACAGAATGTCAATTTGCCGTGGTCAAGTGAAGTCTACCATTAATTGAACCCAAGGGAAGACGTAAGGCTACATTAAAGGGTTGTGGTACCCTCAGGTCTGGTTTGGGTCTGTAATAGCAAATGCTTTAATTTGGGGGACGGTATACAGTGCGGTTTCCTACTCGATAAAACATCACGCTTGTTGATGTCATTCTCGTCTTTTTGCTTATATTTATCTTTATTCAGATGAAGAGGGACTCTGAGTTTTAGGCCTATATGACAGTTCAACCTTCTCTGGTGACAAAAGTAGTCCAGTTCGAATCAGACTGATGGGCTTAGACTTCTTCACAAGCCGAGCTGTCATGGCCCCCACCAAAACTTGAGGATTGGCGGCAGTTAGAATTTTCAACGAATGACAAGTGGTCTTGTAGATGTCTGGTGGCTATGAATAAATTGTACACCTGTGCAAATACTTTTCTTTTTATTCCAGGTTTTGAGGACAAATCGTTTTTGTGGGGATGATGGAGCAAGCTCTGATTTGCCAAGATAAGGCGTCATTTCTGATCAATGCAGTATTTGAGCCATACCGACAACAACTTTACCCAATAACAGTACAAAGGGGACTCCCTCAGATGATTCAGCAACTTCGGTACACTTAAGGTGGAGTTTCGCATTATTCATGATGAAGCTTAAACTGGTTCTGACCACGGTTCTTGTTTAACCATGAATACAAGCTTGGCTGAATCTGTGCCTAGCTTTTATGATTAACTCGTGAAACCTTTGAGAATAAAAGCCAATTACAAGAAAATCCTTCGTCCTGTTCCATGGAAAGCTTGCCAATACATGGAGGATTTATGCTTTTACATGTGCGTACCTTTCAAAATCATTGCTAATGAACAGCCGAAACCTTTGGGACTGAATACACTCTGAGAAGGCACTAAAACGGGAACAGCTCCTTTTCTCTAGGTGGAAAGTAGCCAGATCAATTGGAACGTTTTCATGCGTAAGCCTACTTGGTTACTGCGAAAATCGGTGGGATAACGCCTTTAAAGATGTCCAACCCCTTGTATCCCTTCGACATCATGTTAAGCTAAAAGGTTTTCTGGACACAACCTGTCTCTCCAATGATGCCATGGATGGATAGACTCCACGAACGACGTGGTTGCCTGAGGCTCGTTTCCTAAAAACACCAATCTTCCTGTGCAAGCTCTTCGTCTTTGAGGTGCTGAAAGTTAAATCTGCTTCTTCAAGACCACCAAATGTTATATTTCAAGCTGGTACCACATCGTTCGGAGGAAGTAATCAAATAAAAAATGCCCCCCGTGTCTGTGTTTGATTTGTTGCCACTGGGAAAAGGCTATGAGGCAAAGTACCTCCTGCTTGTTTGCTACAAGTTATTAACTGGACTTTCAATTTGAGTTTCATGGCAGACAGAAATTCAAACGCGGCAAAAAAACAAAGCAAACAGAAGTGGTGATTGAGTTACGAGCTATGGATCGGGGCAGCAACCAAAGGTATACCCCTCCTTCAATATATCCCCGTGAGTGCACCATACTGATGACGCCAGGCATCTGTATCCCCTAAAGATGACAAGGAAAAAGGTGACAGCAGTCACTCCACCCGCTCAGTCAGCGTGGGCACGCAGGGCATCTTTGAGTGACAATGAAATTTAGGCTGTGTCCGAGACGGGATTCCAGAGCTACGGCTAGGTCTAAGGTCCTGGGGCCGTAACGTATTTCCAATGGAGTGAAAACCCAAGGCCTAGCTCTAGACAACAGATTTGGATGCAGCCTAGTAACTTCCAGCTCGTGCCGTTGGTACGCGCGCGCGCACGGTCGGTTGTGCCTGCGTGATCAAACAGTGCCGCAAAAATGTTCCTAAACGAAGAAGCGCACAAGACGGAAGATTTAAGAAAAGTCAAAGATCTCCGCCAGGGAACGTACTTTTGATGTCAACAGAGGTTGAGATTTTTTTTAACTTGTAGTTTAATGTAATTTTGTGGTAATTTGGAAATGATTTTCGTTTCCTCTCAAGCGCTGGTGAGGAGAGATTTTGAAACAGACTTTCCGTCGCAGAACTTTACATATGGGATCACATGAACCGTTAACTCTAGGGAAATCGCTGACGTGGGGTAGACGTTGTGGCGGTGTTAAGTGCAATGAAACCATTGACTGAATACACAGTCGAGGTTGTAGCGGGGACTTAAATGTTCCCGCGTATTTTATGCAGTAGCCTTCATATGAGTCAAGCGTGTCTGGAATCAAATGGAGTGACGGTGTTCTTACAAATCTACTTTTGAATTTCCTGCGAATGCTGATGAATGTACAGTCCATTTCGATATTTTATCTAGGGCCATGCCCCCGTACCCCCTACCGGAAGTAATGTCTTACAATCAACACTTTTCATATCAACTCCACTGTTTCCTAAAACCAAATATGCCCCTGGAATCCAAAGATGACTATTTCATCCTTCAGGGAGTTGGCCCTGCATCGAAGGTCTACCAGAGACAACACTGCGCCTGTCGCCCCCGTCTCTTCGTCCAGACAAACAGAAGGAAACCGCGACGTCATCCTAGATGATGATTAGAAATTGAAACGAGCCAACAGTACTTTTTCACTATTGGCGTCAGGGGCACATTCTTCAAATATGACAGCCCGAAATGATAAATGGCTTGCACCCGTAAAGACAAATGGAATCTAATGTCAATGTCCACAATGCGGACGAGCCAAATGGAACCGGTGCACTCTGGTCTCGCCTCCTGTAAATTTTATCTTCTGGGTATTGGTTAATGATGCCACGGATGTATTGGCCTCAAATGATTACGTCCTCTGGAAACTTGAGGGATGACAAGATCCCCTCCTCGGCCAATTCGACAAATGGCCCCATTTATCAAAGTTGGCGAGTTGAGATCAATGATTCATTAGTACCTATCTACTGGGCTGCCAGAGCTATTGGCGCCCAATGCAGATACACAGGTAGATTGTGCTGTCTAAAAGATTGGCTCTCAGTAGGCGGGATCAAATACGTAGTCGAATCAATTAATACTAATAGTACTTTCTTAGTAAGCGACATTTGATTGAACAACGTGGTATGTGTTTGCTTTGAAGAGGGTTACGGATTGAATTTACTCCAACGGTGAATCAATTTTGTTTTGCGACACTGGCTTTCAAAGGGTACACTCCAATATTTCCAACAGGTTAGTCATCGGTCATGTGAACTTTGCCTGAGTTTGAAACTGCAAGGTAAAACAAAAGAAACAAACCAACAATTGTAAATTTTGTATAGGGGCATCTTGATCTGCGTTCGTAAAAAAGACTCGAGGAAACACATTTTGGAGAAAGTAAATTGTCTGAGAATTTTTTTTACAAGTAGCTTTATCGAGTGTATTGACGAAAAGGACACGAAGCGATCTTACACCTTAGTATTAAAGGAATGCCAGTGCTTTGTCAATACTTTTAGAAATGCTCTCCACTTCTCCCTGTACCCACCAAAATCGCGTCCCATTTCGAAATATTAGCTGAAACAGAGGGAGTGTTTCCGCCCCAGAAAGCGACTGTAGGGAATGTGCTGCCCCGTGATGACTGAATTCTTAGTGGCAGCAAACACAACGTTCCTATTCCGCTTGTATATTGGCCTGGACAGCGAATTTTTATCAGTGTATTATTTTGATAAGGCAGTTTTAGACGATGTGGCCGAGGTTGTGTGTTGGACCTTTATGAGGCAAAACATGCATACAGTGCAAATGAGTCACAGTCCTTTGAATAATGAATAATAATGAAGGGTCGAAGTAATCGAGGGAGTCTAAAGTAAGACAAACATATATGATGAGATGCCCGAATCAGAGTGTATCATTTGACACTGATCAGTTAGAGCAGAATGTATAATTTGAACGGACCGGCCGATTCTTTCCAACTTAGGTGTAAAACTTAATAATTCAATCACTATGGAAACGTTGCTCAACATTGATTGGCCTATATTTCATTTTGAACGATCCCTTTCTTCTTTACCTGTAAATCGTGAGTGCCCTCAATGTGAAAAAACAGCCTATGAACTTGCCCTAACCGATTACTGTCAAAGATACTCATTGTTGTCTTTCATGATGAAGGCACCATCATTAATGATTATTCATTAAATGAGTTACAATCTTTAAATTCATGAACTGTGTATATAGGACTCTTTTGAACACCCACACCTGTTTGTTCTTTCGACTGTGCTCATTCCGCTTCTCAACGTATATCAACTTGGTACATTTTGCTGGTTTCTGATTGGTTGAGATGATGTCATTTCTTTTAGGAACAGAAATAGTGTATCAAATCACGCCTCCTTCTAACTCACTGAGTTGCGTTTTAATGCATAAAACCAACAGAGACTAGCTAGAGGTAACAACGAAAAGTTGAAATTAAGAGAAAGACCATAATGGCTTTTATCTAGTTCGCAAAATAACTCTTCATTTGAGTATCAAAAAAACCAAAAAGCAAACGGACATAGACGAATCCAAATCCAAAACCTATTAAATATTCTTTACTTGTAAGAGCATGATCGCTTTAGAAGATTTAATGACTGTTTGGTGTAACGTAAAATATGTTTGAACACAACACCCGTATCATTCTTTGATACTCATGGTAAATTTTCGTTTGTGGAGTCAATGACGGGCACTTATATCATCTTGTGTAGAGACTGCAAAGTAGTTCGTTTCCCTACTTGGATCAAATTTTGCCGGTATGTAAACAATTAAAATTCTACTGTGGCTTAGTTTAGTACTTTATGACTTCCATGGTAATCCTGAGACTTACAAAGCGGCTGGCTGGTTTTAAAAGAGTGACATACTACACCCTACTCTAATTGGCCCCGATTCAAAAATGCATCCTGCTTTAATTGGCTGATATTCTAATGAATAAATGTCTCATAATACTTCCTGGACTACCAGGCCCACTCATTATCATTCATTTATGCATACATTGGAAGTCATTTTCAGTCCCTCAGAATTCCCTCACTGATTATGGTAATTCCGTTTTGAATATTCATCAGCACTCTCTGACAACAGTGGTCACACTGTGAACAAATATATTGCTTAATTGAGTCTGTTTTCCCGGCATGGCATGTATTCCTATCCACAGTGCTTTTCACGGCCAACACATTGTTGTGCCAGCCTGCGCATGTCGTCCATCCAATTACTGCGACTGTTGCGATGAAATAAATTATTGGGCAAGCAGCCGTGTAAGTGGCCATGATTGGGGCCTTCTACACGAGCCAGATTGTCATATCCTGCGCCATCTTATCCCTTAATAGGATTGCAAAGGCATAATGGGATCTCAGAGGATACGCGGCTAGTAAAAAGAGACAGATAAGCCTCTCGCGGGACCAGACTAAGGAGATGACTAAGGGCCCTCAAACTCTTCAGCGCAGAATGAAGTATAGGACGATACCTCTGAGTGAGATTTAAAGGTGGGACGCCGCAAGAGACTCGCTATATTGCGAATTAGTTTTGTAGTTCGCCGCGGTTCCTCAAAACTGTGCTCTGCTGCGCAACCGGGGGGCCAGGGTAGCCACGCACGTGCTGAGGTCGCCCCCTCAGCGGATCAAGGCGTCCCATTCCCTCTGTTGCTAGCTTCAAATAGTGACGGCATCCTCTCTGGGACTTATTGACGCAATTACACACCCCGACCATCGAGATGTGGTGACGGCGATTATCGCAAAATCACGACTAGATGCACGAACTCTCGGGTTTGAGCGAGACGCACAACTCGACCATGCCTGCATGGTGCCCTGTGGTAGAAACATATTGGAATTTTTGTTGATGACGGGAAAATAATGTCCCCGACCAAATTACAGGACTTATATGGAACAGCAGTCTACATTATCCCAATGTAAGATATACATCCCAATGAAAAATATTTAGGAAAGTCCTGGGTCTTTTTTCTATGAAACAAAATCCCACAATTTTTGATAAAGTATTTCGGACTGCCCGTTTGTATGTCAAAAAAGATTGATATCTTTTGTGCTCGGTGAAATGACAAATATATCCAAACCGAGAGAGGCCTTTCTGTGAATTTTTTCAGTGTCTTGATTTCCGACCGTCTTGGTTTTTGTCTTGATTTCAAAGGCAGTAGCTGGCATATTTCACAAAATCAACCTTTACAGAGTTTATATGTTTCATCGTGCAAATTCAACTATAATGCACAGCTTTTGCTTCTTTAAAGCTACAGGCCTGCAGTAACAGAATGATACACACAGAAACAAAATAAATTATGAGAACCAATGTGTGCTACTACCTCAATGTGGTTAAAGAGACCGCCAAAAACATAAAATTAACCGAGACACCGCATAGAGCTCTCCTGGAAGCAACGTGGCATGTATTAAACTAGGTGTAAATCTTAAAGGTGTGGAGTGTTGGCGTACGCACTCCACCCATTGTATCTTGGCGATGCCCTACCGCCTCTCTATGCAAAGTGCGTGCACAGCAATGCTATGTTCGACGAAGCCCAGTGCTCTATTCGTTACGTGGACGCGCAAAGAACGGGCGAGGCGAGGCGAGGCTGACCGCATTTATGCACGAATCCACAGTTCCAAGTCTACTTCCCATTGTTGCACGCGCGCATCTGCTGTCCTCAGTCTATGACGCTCTCACGGTTAACCCTTCACCTGAGTGCACACCTTTGTTCCATTAATTAACGTGCACAGGTTTTGGCTTTACGTGAACACTGAGAGTATTCTTGCAGTCAACACCGTCTGTGTTGACGATGTACTCTTGCGCCGTAAGAGTCATTATTATACGTGTGTCCGTGTCATAGTAGCAAAACCCACCAGTCTAAAACCACCACAAGACTCTTTGAAATTGAGGAATGCTGTTAAATTCAACTTCATGAAAGTAGGGTTAGCAGTTTTCGAACCACTTTACACTCCGCTCAAAATGACGCTCCCTCATCCTGACATGGTCTTACGAATGAATCATTCCAAAACGCCCACATACTACACATTGCTATTTCGTTTGGAAAATAATTAACCTTGAATTCAAATTACGACGCCAATTTTTGAGCTAAATAATAACAATAATGAATTTCATAAAGCGCACATATCCACCTAAAATTAACAAGACTAGCAAATTTAATGGCTAACCCTTTAAGCAAGATAGCCGATAGCTGTTTTAAATGAACCGAGAGATGAACTGGACCGTACACTCAGGGGAGACTATTCAAAAGACATGGAGCAGCAATCATGAAAGATCTATCACCTCAGGACCAGTATGATCTTGGTACAACTAGAACATGTACTCGAGTTTGCCTTACTTCAATTAAACTTTAATCCAACATATAACACGGACTTGGCAAACGTAGATACAGAAAAGCAGCCAAAATACATCACTTTGAGTCCTTACAGAAAGGTGAAGAAAAATTCAAATCCTTATTGGAAATCTTGCATTTGTCTTGCATTGATCGTACAAGTTCGACAGGTAACAAAATATACGTCATTTTCTATCGAGACAGTCAGACATACACAATAAGGCCACAGATGTTCGACCAAAACAACGGGAGGGTGGACACGAGGGTAATGTGCAATAACTGCAGTTCGTTAATCAATTAAGAATTTACCGTTAGCTGTAGATTCGTAACATATTATCTACAGTTTGAACAAAAGGGTGACGTCACAGAAACCTTTTAACCAAATGCAATGGATTTTACGAATTTTGACCTAGAGTTATATATAGGGCTACCACAAATTACGATAAGCACGATGCGAGGTAACTGATGTATAAAACATCGTAAAACCGACCGGGTTAAATTGGTGTTATCGGAGGACGACACCCGTCTGGTGTAATCTTTTGATAACACCCGGGGTGTCCAATTGACATCACAGTTTTGCAGTGTAATCGCACTCTGCGATTTATCTCTCCTGCAGCCAGCAAATTACATTTTGACTTCAACTTCCCAACTTCCATCCTGACGCCAAATTTCGAAACTCCTCTTGATACGTCTCTCCTTAAACATAAATTCAAACGATCTGAAAGTCAATCACGTTATTTTAACCGCATTTGCCATTTGCTTTAAAACACTGCCTGCTTCGAGGAAATCAAGCCGTTAGTTTATATGACAACGGGAAGAGCCGACATTTATCGCCCTGATCTGGTGTTAAGTTCCCGCATTGACTATTTCTATACTCTTAGCGGCATACTCTTGGCGGTATTTCCTATCTGATGAGACCACCTGTGTGACGGGGTCTGCATATTTTTACGGATGCTTAAACCGTTGCACGGATTTATGACTTTGAATAATGAATCCGACGGGAAAACGCCATGCGTTTGAATAGCAACCTGACCAAGGGCGTTGACAGCTTGTAAACCAATACCTGTAACTCATCAACGAAAGAGGTTCTTACTTCTCTTGTTACCAATGCTGTTTGTAAAGCCAATCAATTATTGCGCAGCATGTGGTGTGTAATTTACTTCGTGCGTGAAATCTCTACGACCTTGCTGTACGGTCAAGCTCAACGAGCATACAGCTTAAACCGTTTCGCGGGTACCTGATCAAGGCCCACTTTTCCTGGAGCTGCTGGCTTGCGGCTCCAGATTTTGCCCGACACGGAATTGCTGTCAGTTCAAGCAAGACAGAGACTCGTGGGACAACTGGAAATATTTCAACTCCTTTTAATAGTTTCTATATTAATTTCCTAGCACGGTTTCATAAGGAATCGAAAATCAGCACACTTTCATGGTCGTGTGTCCAATTTGCAGACCGTTGCCAGCAATTTGGACGTGGCAATACAAATACGTGTTTAGAGGCTGCAGGGTCGACCAATGTAGAATGGGATGAGTGATCTTCAAGTATTTCACATCTGACGAATTTGCCGATAATTACCTTGCCCCCCCCTTGTTTCCCATGGCATTTTTTTAATCTTGGAAGATCCCAATAAGACACTGTTGGGCCCGACATAAGTTTTTTTTTCACTGTTCTTAATGACCTATTAATTAGTTGCTTTGAACATATTATTCTCTGCTGACCCATAATTCTTGCAAACTGTACATGCGTGTGGGGACCAGTTCCTTGCATGTACCCTGTGCGAACCAACATTCTCTGTTTAGCAACCCACCGACTGTCTACGCGTTTTTAATTTCCTAATAACTAGAGATAAACGCCTCGATGATTACTGCAAATACGGTCGTGTGAAACCTGACAAGCAAGAAATCAGTTGGAGTGGTATTCGTGGTGTTATATTCTATAATAATATAACCAGCTGTAGTGAACTGCGTAATCTTTTCTATTTTGTTGCTAAAAAGAAGATGTGCTTACCTTTTGGAATATTAACACGCTTCGGGATCTGGCAAGGTTAGAATCTACGCAATTTCCAAAGGAACCTGCTCTTGGAGCTCCTCAAAACGCTCATCGAGTACTTTGAGGTTTCACTGAATCAAAATGCTCACGGAACATCCGCTGTTGTAAGCCGTAGTCCGAGAGAGGGAAAAATTGTCCCCACGCAGAAGTCACGCGAGCAGGTCGATCGCTGACTGTCGAGGAAAGGATCCCTCGCTGTGCCGTTAATGACCGACAGCCACACATGCGGGATGGTTATAATCGCTGCGCCGCCGTCACGTGGGGGCGAGTTCAGCCAGCCTTGAGTGGCTGGGTGATGTAATAATTTGCTTACGTGAAGCAGAAGAGGCGGGGATTGGTGCCAGGATTGAGCAGGGATAGAGTGTGCCATACATCACCGCATCGTCACCCTGCATGTGATGTGTTGATACCCGCTAGCCCGTCCTTTACACCAGTAAGACGCTTAAAGAAAGAGTCATCTTGTTGAAAACAGAGGCTTGTGAACGGCAATTGTTGCTGGCAAGCTGTCCATTCTTTCTTATAATCCAAATGGAAGAATTTGGGCCCTGGAATGAACCTTAAGACGGCTGTATTTTTAACTAAACCTAAAGGAAGAGTCTACGTTTAAGTATTTCATTCATTTTGAATAATTTGTAACACTAAGTAGCGTAACTAGGGGTATTATGTACGGGGGGCACCCGGGGGTGCACACATTTTTTTAAGGAGGCACCAAAAGACAATGAGCTGCAGCAGTGGTTGTTCTTTAATTTCACATGAGGGGCAGCCGGGGGCACGGGTTACGCCACTGCTCAGGACACCCATAATCCATGATTTGAATGTTAATTAAGCTGTCCGTTATGAGACTGTTTTCTTCCCTTGGCTGCGAACTTAATGGACCTTTTCATTGACAAATTTACAATTATGCAGGCACGAGCTCAAATGACCTTGGCGGCATGAAGTAAGAGCTGGCCATTGAACACGTGCGGGGGTGCGATTTTGATCTGGTTCATTACATTTTCTCTCAGGTTTTCGTCTTTGTTCATTTCGTTTTTTTTGTCAGAAAAAAATTAAATTGTTTTTGCTATAAAACAGCACGAAAGGAGACCGGCTTAGATACCACAATCTCGTGCGCACAGGAAAATCACAATTATAAAGTCTTTTGATAGAGCACGAAAATGCCTCTTAGATTAGAAACTAACAATTTTATGGTAATTTCTGAAGACAAAATGAACAAATGCAGAAAACCTGAGAGAAAATGATCAAATTCACACCGCTGTACGTTTCGATGGTCCGCTCACGCTTCTTGCCGCCAAGGCTATTTGTGCGCATGCGAGAAAAATTAGGAATTTAATATGAAAAGGTCTGTTGAAGCTTATTTAGCATGATGAATGCTGTCCATTGGCTCACGGCATTACTAATTTTGCTCAAGTCTCTGTATAGCAATCGGCAAGTAAAGTAGCTTACATGAAATGCAACATTATGAAGCAAGATATGGGACGGAGAGCACCCCCTCCAACCTTTGTGTTGGTTATTGTTTGATTGGAATCTCTGGAATTCTTTGCAGACCTGGGGAAATGTGTTAGGTATAATAGTCTTAAGTGTGTTTAGGGATTGGGCATGTCAGGGGGGTACCCCTCCGTCCCATATCTTGCTGGGTATACTTGCTAGTTATAAAATACAAAGAAATTTCTGGGTAGTAAAAGTATTTTTTAAATACCGCTTCAGTGGTCAATGTACATTCAGAAACGCACCTGAAACAACATCTGACAAAGGAATGCGTAGTATCAGAAAGTTACGAGGAATGAAGGGCGAATTCGGTGGAGCGGGTTAGCGTGGGGGTGCTTTCCCCGCTTTGCACCAAAGAGGCCCGGGTTCGAGTCCCGCCTCGGCCCAGGCTTTAATTGTATTTGGTGTCTAGTCCGTACTCGCTCTCGCAGGTTTTTTTCCGGGTACTCTGGTTTCCTCCTGCCTCTAAAACTGGACCTTGTTCCTGACTCTGTAATGTGATGCTGATTAATAAAGATACTGAATAAACGTATAGTTATTTACGCAAATAGCCTGAGTAACTGAAAACGCCATTAAAACGCTACAATAAGGACCAATTTTCGGGATGAAAAGACGTTGAAGCATTTGATTTTTTTATTAAGTGAAAAATTGCCGATTACTTTCACTAAAAAAGCGTTGTTCTTCAGTTTTGGTTTTGTTTTTTTGGAACTGTAAGCTTTGAGTTTTTATTGATTTTGTAATGGATTTGATTTGTTTAGTTTTGATTTCGGGATTTCTGTATTTTTTTTCGTTTTGAGGAGTTTCAGGATCTTCTAACTTTTTAGCGCAAAAGAGTCTCTTACTCTAAGAGAAAACTCTTCAAAAGTTTTGTGTTCCTTTATATACAATTGAAAATGACAATGTCAGGAAATAAATTCAGTCATAACGAAATTAGGTCGATGCGCGGGTCGCTACATATTGGCCCGAATAATCTTATCGGGACAGACAATTTTTGCGAAAAATACAGGACAAGCTTTGTAACCAGAAATAAAAGACGGAAGCAATTGGAAGGAATGACCGTGGACGAGTGAGCCGCAAGAGGGGAAATTGCGAAAATATACCGTCAAGTGACGTGTTCCGTACGAAGCATCAATTGAATCACCCCAGTGTCCATGTATCGCCGCCAACATATTAAATTTACCGGCGTGAACATGTCGCCATGGCAATCCGGATGGGCCTGTGTATTCTAGAGTAGAGAAATGGGCCAAAACAACAGAAATCACGCAGGAGGTATGGCATTTAATATACATATCCCAGCAGAGGGTATACCGTACGTCGCTAATAGCCCAATGTGTTTTTCGAAACTTGAGCAAGGTCGGTTTTGCATGTCTTCGGCAGTCTGCCTACATGGGGATGCGTACCTTGAGTAAAAATGCATGATGATTATCGGAAGTTACATGATATTACTTTGTTTTTGGAAGCGTTTTTTGAAGCACAAAAGAAGACGCTATAAAACGTAATCTTATCAGTCAAAATTTCAGGTTGCCATAAAGGGAAGTAAGAGTAGAGCGTATTTTTCACGACCATGTGTAGTGATATGAATACAAATACGCATTAGATAGTAAATGATACATTGTCGGTTAATTTAAAACAATAAATTAATTAGTGCAAAACATGCAACAGTATTCTGTGATTTAGTTGTTTCGATGCATTGGTTTCTTTGCAGTTCGTTTTCTTTGGAACCGAGTAATAGGCAGCTCGGACCAAATGCATGAATTCTCTTCTACCAAAAGAAATTGTAACAGACTTCCCTCAAAGGACGGTATTTCCAATTACTGATGTACATATTACGTTTACTGGAGTTCATTCCTCCTGTCAGTATTCATGAAATGCAGAGATGGGTGCATAGAACTCATTCCATTTCCACAGCGACTGTTAGTTTATGAATAACATTAACAGCCCTTCATGCGCATTAATATTGCTCTGTGGTGATGTCAAATTTCATTGGGGCCTAAATGCCTTTTGCATATCTACAGAAAGTTTTCCTACAGAAAGTGTTCAGATTTCTGTTTACCAGTGTTTCTATCGGAGCTGTTGGCGTGAAAACGTTTGTGCGGAAAATGCCCATGTATTTGCAAAGAAATGGCGCTAGGCTGGCTGCCTTGTCATCTTATACGATTGATTTGCATTTTTTATGTGCCTGCGTTGATTGGTAGACTGGGAGCCAACGGGGGCAAACCATTTCTGCTCCTTTTCAAAGCGTGTAAAATGCCCTAAAAATCGCCTGTCAGGAAGGCAAATAAAAGGTTCTAATTTAGGCCTAAACCCCCCCTTAATTCCCCTAACATAATTTGATTATAGATCTGCCCTTACCTTTGTTAGGCTGTTTCCAAATGGTTGTTTGGTTCGGTCCGGCCAAGACACAGAGCTGATGACCTCCACAATATATTTCTCTATAAAAGGCAATCTGTGGCAAAAACACAAAGTCAAGAAAAGAAAAATCAAAGAATTTACGGAAAACCTGGCTTTGGCACATTTCATACTCGATCTATACCTGTGAAGATAGTGAGTACTATGGTTGAGGCCGTTTGAATATCTAAATAGGCTATTTAAGTATTGGACATTCCATTCTGTCGAATATTCGGTCCTTTTTTCCACAAAATATGCATATTTACACAAAATGTAACACGAACAAAATTTGGAGGATTAAGAATTTGTTTGGCCATAGTGTTTGGTATAGCCTACATAAAGCTGCTTTTAAATTTACTTGGAACACCTTGCAATATACATTCAGAATGCAGCTTTTTGGGCCGAATTCTGGGCATTTACCTCGAATGGATCACTAATTTTCACATCGGAATATTCCACTTCAAAAAATTATTCGACTCTTCGATAATGGATCGAATATCCAAATGTTTGAATAATTGGCAATCCTTAGCGACTAGATCTTTGATTTGCTTACAGAGCACGGGTTAGTAGACCCTTCTGTCGTTGCCGATAGATTTACTACGGTGGCCTATGTTTATGAAAGCATTTATTACTTTTGTCCCTTCTAGGACTCTAATTAAAACTTTATCGTGTGTTTTATATCACACGTGTAATAAAAAGGAAACTCAACAATCCATACTGTAAGTGAAAAAGGGGTCCGGTTTACTGTTTAACACGGGCTTGCCACAAGAGCGCGCCTCCAAGGGTTTGCAACGCGTTGGACAATCACAATGCGCGAAACATGTCGACCTAATTTGCGCTTGGAAAGGGTTGACAGATTTCGCGCATTGTGGTTGGCCAACACGTTGCAAACCCTGGGAGGCGCGCTATTGTGAATCGCCCGTAGTAAACTGGGTTTCGATTGGAAATAAACATAATTATCTCCACACAAATTTACTCTTCAACGTGCAAAGGAATTATCGTTGAGGGCACTTCTGGTTTTGTTCAGCAACCGAAAAGTTTTGTTGTCAACTGGCTTGTAAGAAAGAATGATTGCACAAGGGTTTAGTCCCATAACCATCTTTAATCTGAGTGTGCTTTCCATGCATAACTTCGTTGGTTACTGCGTGGGATACTACAAACGATGGACTGTATCCTTGACTGCGCTCACAGACACCTTTTCAGCAACCATATAGACACAACATTGGTTTTGGCAATATTACCGTGAGACTGCACATGCCTGCGAAGCCAGCAGTTCTTTCGAAAGATCGCTCAGTACCATCTACAAATAACACAGTATTGTCTGCGAACTGAGAAAGTCTTTTCTTTTTGTTATTTACTGATGCACCCTTTAAAATGCTGTCATTACATATACGAATAGTCACACCAATGATCTCAGCGCACAAAAGGAACAATAGGGACTCGAGCTATTTCTTTGTCGACAGCCTCGCTATAACTGTAAAAGATTCTCGTAAGACATTGTTCACGAACATGATCATTTAGGCTGCCACGCCGTTATTAAGAATTTTAAACCATTTTTGAACTACGGAGCTCTGAAAGTGCCATCCAACTTGTTGAGATTTCTCGGGATGACGACATAATAAAGGCAAGATGCTGACATCCTGAGATAATTTATCACGGCATGACAATATCAGAAACGTTGGACGATGACATCCTTAGATAATGACGATAATCAGTAGTCCATGATGTCACCATGCAGGGACATCCAGCAAGTGTGATGTCTAAACTTGACAATTTGTAACAGGCGGTGAGACATCATCTAAATAATATCGTGTATGGCAACAGGACAATGCTTTGTAAACACTACCATATCAGGCCACCTGTTTTCAAGGTGTTTTGTCATGGCACCCATTGACAAATAATGTCATCATAGCACTTTTACGATGTCGTCATCCCATTATAAGTTGACTCAGGGTGTCGTCATCCAACTTTTAGGATATCGTCATCCTATGATAAATTACCGCGGGATGTTGCATGTCCTTTACAGGATGTCTTCATCCTGCGATAAAAGCTCTTATGGTGCCGCCATATTGCCCGTAATATGTCATCATCCTGAGATAAAATATGTCAGGATCTCGACAAGTAGGATGGCGCTTCCAGAGCTCCGTACTGAACAGAGGGGCCAAAGTTAAAAGAGATCCAATGCTGTCCTAAGGGCCATCAACGGAAACTTGCCAGGGATGTTATTACTGTCCTTAAACAAAGCAAATTGAATTTCAAACAAATATTCTCACCAACACACTGTCCTTGAACAGAAACCCTTTTGATTTTCATGAATGACAGTAGAAAGACATGTTTTGAGTCGCTCGGCAATACATCCGAAAGGTACTTTACACGAAGTGCTCAATAAACGAAATTGGTCCCCACATTAAGAATTGACGGGGTTTGTCAAGTTGGGGGTACATTTACCATATTGTCGAATAACTAACAGCCTACCAGTTTCTTTATATCTCTCATCAAGTTAGAACAAACTGGAGAACTTAAGTACCAAAAACGGACCGGATATTAACAGTAGGCACTCTTTATGAACATAGATACATTCTGAAAAAATCACCAGCTTCCTGAGTAATATTGTTTGAAGTCTTTAATTCTGGTATGTCCACTTTAGTAAGTCTACTAATAATTCTAATATCACAATTGCGTTTCTCCAAATTAAAAAATACTGATGGCCTCCCACCACGCTTAATTCGTTCGAGACCTTTCTACTGATAAATGTTTTGATAGCTGCGTATGGTATTCAAACACATAGGATAAGCAAAAACTACAAAGAGGAAGGTCTTTAATGTAAATATTGACTTCAGACAAACTCTACGCATTGCAATTACTGTTTCGATTTAATTAAAGAACACAATGATGGCTATTCACCAGCATTCCAGCATTTTTGTCCAGACTGACTTACTTTACATTAGGCTCTGTTTTTGCATTATACACCCATTGTGGAATTATGTGGAATTATCGGTACTTGTCACAAAAAGCCCACATTGCAAAAGTAGGTATATTACAATAGTGTAATAAACCTTGGAATATTCTACTTTGTTATCAAAATTGACAAGTGGGGTTGTCAAGTGGTGCTTGTGCATTACTTTTATCACTGAAGTCGAACAATTTAACCAATATCATAGGAATTCTTTGCTTTCACCTTCAAAACTAATCTAACCCGCAAAATCAACCAATGTTTATGAAACAAAAGCCATTCAAATCAGAAGTTATATATGGTCTATGAAATCCCAAGCGTGGGAACTACGTGTTTATAAAAAACAGTAAAAGAATACAAAATGTGTGATACAATGAACATAGTTGGTGGTCAATTCGGGCATAATTTTTGTCCATTCATAGAAACGAGAAGAAGTCCTCTTGACAAAATCAGCCGTGTTAAGTCTATATACATTTTAGCTAAAGAAACAAAGGGAAAACTTACAAGTATGTATTTTCCATTGTCTTCTGCGTATTTATCATCAACCACCTCCCCCCTTTCCGGCAATATCAGCAGTACGACCGTAATGCACTCCAGCAAGCGTTGCGAGGATGTAACGCCGTCCCCGCCAAATTTCACAACGAGGGTGTGATGAGTTCTCGACGAAAGGTCGGCTCGTCGGAGGAGCTGCTCCCGCGAGGACAAGGTTAGGCGGTCTCAGCAAATTAGAGCGATAGACATCGACCTTCCTTGACGTCACTATCAACTCGGAGTTATCTTTTTGGGTCAACGGATAGCGAGAGGCGGGGAAACGTAGAATCCCCGATTGTGATCGCTTGGCACCCGTGGCGAGACGAATAAGTTGACTTAAAAGCCAATAGTGCCAGGGAGAATTGCCTGCATTATGCGGAACGTAGATGGGAATAAGATACATATGTTACGAAACGGAAACCGCTTCCTTATCTTAGATACGTATAGCCCAGTGAGCTTTCCGAGCTCAGGTAGAATAGGCTGGTGCCTCACAGTTGATTCCATGACGTTCTTTACTGTCTGCACAAACTGCCTTTCAGATGGTCCGAGACAAAATTTTGATAATTCAGCATTTTTTTGTCTTTTCACCACAGTGACTGCATTACGCGTGTCAAGGCTGAAAACTAAAGAAGATAGTTGGAATCGACATTTATATTTCACCTCCTGAAACAAGGGAAAGCACAACTGCGAAATTATTGCGATATTAGACTAAAGGTACTCGGGAAGGAATTACTGTTTTCCACGCTTATCACTTCGTCTCAGTAGTTCGAATTGGCTACACACGTCGAGGGTCTTACTAAGTGTAATACATGCCCACAGTTGTGTCCCTTTGAAACCCCTTCGTAACTGAGGACTGCTACTGCCGCACCATTGTGTGAGGATTAGTGCAAATCGCACATACAGTCTATTCACCACGCAGCTGCTGGTTCAATGGGACCTGCTGCTGGACAAAGCCCTCCATTCAGGGCATACCATAGCCCAGCAATCGCGGTCACCCCTTCACGGTGGGATTATTTTGACCATTAAATGCAGCTCCTGTAGTTACAGGGTAGTTACAATGAGTCAACCAGTGGAGAATACACCAAACATGCAAGGTTTTCGTAACTATCAAACTACAATGAGAAGAACAAGGGAATCAATACGAGCTTGACCTGAGGAGAATAGACGGTACCAACACCCGAGCCGCTATTTATTCTCATGCATAAATACCTTTTTAGTCAGACAGCCAAAAGTAGTCAATATCTGATGGATTTCCAGCGATTTTGTTCTAGAAGTTTACTTTCATTTTCCCGAACACCCCCGTCCATTTTATGGAATATTCCTAGTGCAAATTGTCCAATTGGGTGCGCGTGGCAAGCCGCGGGTACACAGACTCTTGACCAATCAGAATCGATTAAACTGTTTGGTATCCGGGTGTCAGCGAATGATTTACGCAGCGGACATTATCACTTCTCAACGAGCACTAACAAATTTAAATACACGGTCACGTTGCAAGTTATTGAACGGGAAGACTGCTGTATTTATGAATGTTTGATTATATACGTCGGTTGAAGGGCAAACCTAGTGTAAAATTGACGTTCCCGTCTCAAAAGCCAAATTAATAACATCGCCCAATACGGGCAATTCACAATAGCGCGCCTCCAAGAGTTTGCAACTCGTTGGCCAATCACAATGCGCGAAATCTGCTGATCCAAGGCGCGTTTGGAAAGAGTCGACAGATTTCGCGCATTGTGATTGGCCAACGCGTTGCAAACTCTTGGAGGTGCGCTATTTTGAATCGCCAGTATTGTACTGTTACCGGTATGTCGCAGATCTGCCTAACATGGGATTAGCTAAATGTCGCAGGATTTCAGTAATATCCATCATTACTCACCGCCATTTACCGCTCCATCTTTGTCTCCTGGCCGATACGTGGCGATGAAAATGATGAAATAAGAATGCGGTATTTAAGTGTATAGCTGCAATCAGTTTCATTTAATATACGCCTTCACAATGCACCTTTGCACCCCAGTTAACTTTACTTTAAACTTTTATTCCACGATTTCAGAGGTTTTTTAGTATTTCCGTATTCATAAGCAAAACCGTGACATTATCCCAGGAAAAGCTTTAATAGTACATAGGTTAAAACGCACAACAGTCCTGCATTTTTGTAGATTTAGCTGGACAAAATGTTCTCGTCTTTTGTGATCCATTGTTTATGTGCATAGCAACAAGCATCAATCTCTCTCAAAATGGTTTCAATTAGTAAATGGTCAACAATTCAAACAGAAAAGTCTAAGCCCTCACATATACCCAGAGCACCCGCAACCATCCTTAAAGAGCACACGGATAATTTCAAACGTTCAAAAAGGGCACTTTTCAATGCATTTTACCAGATTTGAATGTAAACGTGATAATACACCGAAGAAGAGTACAAAGTTACAGAAATATTGTGTCGAAGAAAAATTCATTGCAGCTACACTTTGAAAACAGGAAATCTTTACAAGAGCACCATATGTATACCATTTACACATCACTATACAGAAAGTATTGAAGGTCACCAGGAAAAATGCTGTGGAAGTTTGTCACGGTTGTAGTTTCGCTGCAATCAATATTACCGTCGGTTATTGGTAACTTGATTTCAGGCACTTCCGCTTGCACCGTCCATTTGAAGTCCCCGTAACAAAGTGGTGTGAAACTGGAGACATTCTTGGATGGCTTGCACTATGAGAAACAAAAGCCTCGCCGATATAATGTACTCACGAAGGAATCCTCAAATATCGAGGCTTAATAAGTTCTTGCGCGTGTACTGCACAGCTTTTCGATCTTCCTTCACAATGTTCCAGCAAGTGCCCACTCAATTATTATTATTCGCAAGTCAGTCCCCCTGTGAAATTGCTTTCCATGAAGTAAAACACGACTATGTGAGGAATACGTCGGACCAATCTGCAACATGCTTTTGCAGTGGTCGAAGGGAGAAACGTGCACACCAGGAACACAACTCTTTTTCAACAAGTGCTCTTCCGTTCTTATAGCAGATCTTCAGGTCTTTCAGACAGTTCAATTGCCAGATTGGAATGTACGATCACGATTTCTGCAAGACGAAGCATATTCAAGATACACCATCTGTCACCCTTATTTCGCCACTCCGCAAAGTGAAGGACCCATTTATCCTGCGAAATAACTATTTCTTATCCCGAGGACTTCAGTCAACTTCACACCTTTTTTTAAAAGTGTTTGTCACCGTTCGATGCACCTCGAGCAGCTGTACTTTTCCGCGGTTAAAAGCAGTGCGTCTCCCTACCCGAACACTCTCAAACGAGACACAATTGAGCGCAGCGTTATTTGGTCAGACCCCTCCGGCTGCACCCCTGGGACGAGGCAATTCCTTGTTCTGCCCGGCCAGAAAATTAATTTTCCACGGCGGAAACTAGCGGAAGGATCGTTTAGATTAGTTTGTTTTCTGATTAAAACCTATCTCCGTCCCCAAGCGAGACGACAGGCCACCATGACTGATTTGCAGGTAGACAATACATGAGTGAATAGTTTACACCAAGCGTCCTGGCGAGGAAAAGGGCGATTTCAAGAACTTAAAATATTTCCCAGCCCCCGTCCAAGACTTTAATGAGAAGGGGTCCTGTGTGAAGAAACACCAAGAAGAAACACCAAGGGTATCAGACATGATAATTAGCAGAGGCATTGTTGAAATCGAAATTGTGACACCTTACACCGATTAAATTCAATTGCTTACTCTCATACAGCGTGTAACCAACAAATAAAGGCCAGCAATCTTTCCCTGCCTGGAATCATCCCATCATAGGCTAGATCCGGCCACGTGAGACTTCTGATTACCTCGCTGTATTTAGCGTGACAGAGGCTACCAATTCGAAACACTCTCGATAGCTCAGCTGCGAGCCACATATGAAATCATGCCAAGTGGGTTCTTCCACACGGACGGGAAGCGTGCTGTCCAATACCACCACATGTTCTCGTTGTGTTTGCCCGGCACTCGAACCTTCCCAGCAAGCCGGTGGTATTTGATCTTCTGTCGTCAAATACTGAAGGATGTGCCACGCAGTCCCTTCCAGAAAATGAAGAGAGAGAGGACTGGACGGTGTCTTGAGAGACGCAAAGGCTGTAGGTATCAGCTCACGGTCACAAATTTCAATCTTTTCGAGAATTCAATCTTTCAAGTATAGAGTGTGCGCGATAATGGTGTTATTAATCACATCGCTATCGTTCATCGGGTAGGTTGGAAAAACGAAATTGTTGCACGTCAAAAAATCCACCGCATGATTCTAACGAATTAAAATTCTACAAATTTGAACTAAACTTCACCATAAATAAAATCTTTTCTGGGCTTTTTTGAAGAAAAAAATGAGGACATTGAGATTGACGATTTTCGGGGCAAAAGTCCAAGTGTCCGCGTAGGGAATGCACTGTGTGATATAGCTGTTAAAAGAACATGGAAAATATATAAATTTATTTGGCCTAATTTCCTTTCACAGTTGGAAATCCAAAGGTCCTGAAGCAATGCCTCTTTTAGTAGACACAAAAAATAAATTAGCCATTTGCGAGTTTGAATAAAGTCTGGTACACTGAGTTATCTGATTGCACATAAACGTAACAGCTTGAATTCCTCTGACCGCACAGGTGCTATACCTCGTGATTCGGAGTTGAGCGTTTGCATGGCGGCCACATATGCAGCAAGGTATGAGACGGAGAGAACCCCCCCCCCTGCTTTGTGTTGGTCATTGTCTCGCAGGAATCTGGGGAATTCCTTTCAGACATCTTGGAGGGGATGTGTTAAGTAACAATAGTCCGGAATGTGTATAGGGGTTGGACATGTTGGGGGGTACCCCTCGGTGTCATTTCTTGCTGGGTATAAGGCGGCCACCACCTCTGGAATGGACTGGTTCCTTTGTGCACTTCTTATCCATTGAGAACAGTAAGGCGTCTCTTATGTAACTATACATCAAAAGCCTGCCCATAATCATAAGATATAGCAACAGTGTTTTCAGTATGGAGAATTTGAATTGTTACGTTCAAGTGAAAGAACTCAGTGTACTGGAGTTTGATATTCAAACTTAACTCGCAATAGGCTTATTGCAAAGAGTGACGACATCGTTGAATGCTAGCACTTCCACCGAATCCTAGCTAGGCGGACAATAAGAACAGGTGCATGGGCGGTGAAAAAAGGTGGCAATTATGATATGAAAATGAATAAGAAATTGAAGCAGGGGTCATGATATGAATATATAAACAATGTTTGTCATTGTTTGAAGACTGCAAACCTTCGTTTCGAAAGCTGCGACATAGATCGTTAATTTTCAAATCACTACGTAAGCGTAGGTGGGAATCTATAGGTTAAAGTTGAATAAATATTCGCTTAAACCACGGAGATGATTCCAGCCACAGTTTTGACAATGAAGCGGAATCAGAAATGCAGCTGGCCAGTGCAATACAAGAGATCCCACGCTACAGTCGACTTCTTATAGTCAATCGAATATCGACACAGCCCGCTTGAAACAACCTTTACAAGATTACCCTCGATATTTTCTCGCCCCTTAATTTGTTTTTCAAAAAGGAAACTGTTGAAAACGCATTCAGAGAATCCATACTCATAAGGGCCTTCGGTTGATCCCACCAATGCGTCATGCCTGTGGTTGTTTACAAGCATCACCTTCGATTTGAAACTCCCTTGAGTTTCAACACTTCATTCTTGACAGCGTTGGGCCCTCTGACTAGAATTAAACTTGAATAAATCAGCATCTTATCTTTTAATCTAGGTGGATGTTGGGCGAAGGTTTTGAGCAAAATGTCATTCCTCTGATTTACGTCTTGATTGAGTGCCGAAAAACCCACTTTTTGTGTGGAGAAAAAGCCAGCGCAAGGTTTTTACTATCTTTATCCTGGAAAATCTAATCCATTGTCATCTGAGGACAAGGTTAACTCTGGGGAATAGAAACAGTTTACGGCCCAATTAAAAAGGATTTATTGGATGAGAACCTGCTGAGTACCGAACGAGATGCGACCAACATGCGTAAGCATAATCCCTGCGAATACATTTGCAAAACAGGGTAAGACTTCGTCATAATGACATCAATTCAAATTACCACCTGCATTTACTGTCAGATTATTTCTCAATTATGAAGCTTTTAGAGATTCGAGCGGGTAATGTGGTGACTTCCCGGTGAGGGGAGCGTGTTTCAATGGGCGCGCTGACTATGGCGATTAAATTGAGTTTGCTGGAACGCCCTCGTGCCCTGATAATACATCAGGGGCTTTTGCATTTGAAATCCGACAATGCATTGCATTACTTTACAAGAATGAAGTGTACCGGAGTTGTGCAAAACTGCTGGAGTGGTTAGTTTAGACATTAAGGCCATGGTTGTTTTAATTCAATTTTTACTGCGTGAAGACAGGTTAACAATAATAAGAGAATCTGTGCCATGAAAAAAAGGTTAGGTTACTTGGCGGAATATCCTTCAACTGTAGTTTATTTAAACCTGAATAATATGATTATAATGAAGCGGAATTTTGAAGTTTAGTGTTAAGTTTGGACGTCGGATATTTTAAGTGACAGGAATGTGTGTATGTGTTCAAGGGTGTCGTTGGGATGTTGCTGTGTTTGTGCAGGGGTCCTATGGCGCGGTTGCACACATAATTATGCCTAAGATCAAGTAATCTCCCAACCTTTGAAAAAATTTAGATAACTATATGTCCTTTCTCGCCGGATGTCTCAAATTGTTCAAAGAAGTTTCACAACTTTCACCAATTTCACACTAATAAAGATCAGATGAATTTACGGGCACGACAAAAGAAGGAATTCGTTATCATCGAGCCGATTATTGTAAAAAAGAAACAAACAAATGAACCCCCCAAAATACGGACAAGGTCTTTTAAGGACAAAATTTCAAGATTATATCTCTCAATTTTTTAAATACTGAAAGTATTTTGATTGTAACTTTTGGACTGATGACGCTATCAGTTTGACTCCTCCGAAGTGTTATTTGCATAAAGGTCATCATATCAACATCTTATCAGGGACAATCAGCATCGAAATGTAGTTCACATTTTTGGCCGAATTCAACTAAGAATGCAACTCCAGTTTTTGACTGGAAGCAAGCGTCAGGTGATTTTGCATCTTACGGCAAAAATGAAGACTCAAATCAACTCTATATGATTTGCCAGAAAAAAACTAGGTATCTCATCCCAATGATTTTGATACAGATTTTCACGGATTAAAAATAACTGAGGTTTAAATGCTTGTAAATTGACTCTTGATGACGTCATCACGATCTTAACCTTGTAGGCACATCTCGGGTTCAGGGTTGATGTTTTCACCAATTTTCAATTCAAGTTCATACGTTGTAAGATGTTGGAAACAGGCCGCCGGGAAATTTTTTAGAGCTTCTAGAGGGGACGAGGAGGGAGGAACTTCAGGATGAACGGCATATGCGCGCAAACGGACTTGCTGAATATTCCAAAACATCTCCAAAGAGGCATTTGTAGTAGAAATTGATATTCAAGCAAGTAGAATTTTCTTTCTTTGAATATACACCTATCCTGTGGTTGATACGTGCAGCATTGCAAGCAGCATTGCGCAAGTTGCGTTGGTTCTCTACTACAGTTTTTTTTTCTACCGTCCTGGCGACACAAAACCAGAGAGAAAGGATTTTTTCCTTTTCTGGTGTCGGTTGTTGCAGTGACGAACATTTCCACGTACTAGGCCTACGAAAGACAGCACGTCTGTCTCTCGCAGCAAACTCTACTCACATTTGAAGCAAGATATGGGACCAAGAGAACACCTCCACCTTTGTGTTGATCATTGCTCTATGGTTATACCTCCAACGTGTATAATAAAATCTGGACTGGCGATGCCCTTAATCAGCTTAAATAGAGATCATTGAATCCACTAGCGGCCATTTTACCGAGCTGAATACAAATGCCCGCCTTTGTTCTTCTTGACGTCAATAGAAGGGAGCCAACCCACGCATTTGTATTCGGCTCGGTAAAATGGCCGCTGGTTGGCTTCTTCTTCATACAAAAGCGTTGCAAGTTCAGGTTTTTTATATACGTCCGTGGGTTATACTGGAATCTCAGGAATTCTGTTCCCGACATGGGGGGGAGGGGGTTAAAGGTGACAGTAATCTATAGTGTGTATAAGGTTTGGACATGAAGGGGTACCCCTCCGTCCTATATCCTGGTGGGTATAGTTATCAGGGCTCAGGCAGATTATGCCCGAGGCCAGGTTTCACAGTCCGAGCTGTGACCTCACAGTGATTGAGAATGTTTCATCCCTTCTGAAATCTTATCCGATTGTCTAAACCTCTCTCATTGCCTGTCAAGGTGTCGTTTAAAAGAAAATCCAATTAAAGTAGCATTTGCTGTTTTGTTTTTCAACAGAAAATGGTCCTGAAAACTCAATCATCTGATTTATCCAACCTTACACATCGTCTTCACACCCAGCACAGGCCTGGTAGTTTTTAGGCCTCGTAAAAATATTTATGCTGAGAATTTGGAATGCATCAAAATCAAGGGGCCGGGGTATAGATATGCAAAGACAGGTAATTACTTTGGGGAAAGGGAGAGCACGGTCGCCGTGTAACAGATCGTGACAATTATCCCTAGCAGTGCATCTCTAATTCGCCGGCCTTTCTGCTTTTGTTTTTTTCTCCCTCGATGTTAATACGATCCCCACAATTATTTCGAGTCTAAACCACTTTAATGCAATTACCAAAGGATCGCTTCTCTCCCTGCATCGTAACGAGACGCCTACCTGGATATGAGATCGCCAATCGCGTCGAGGTGCTGACCTCCTTACGGCTGCCGGGTGCTCATTTTCCAGTTGAAATACAAGGCATATAGTGTTCTAAAGCGGTCAGGCAAACGTCGTGTTTGTGAGTTTGAACGTCGTGTTTTTGAGTTTGAACGTCGTGTTTTTGACGTCGAACCTCGTGTTTGTAAGTTCAAACGCCGTGTTTGTGAGCGTCGTGTTTGTGAGCAATCAGGGCCAATTTCGTGCATCATTAGGCCTAGCATGATTTTTTTCCCAGGACTACCAACCAAAATGTTCATGTGTTGGTGCCTGTGACTGGTGTTCAGCTGATGTTCGTTTATCATAAAAAATGACATGGATTTTTGGCTGGTAACCTGTTTTTCCTAAGCAAGATAATACTGTACGTGCTAAACAAATTTTTGTGCTCAGCAGCGGCATGGATTTGGGGATTCAGCAACGCTCCTTCATCCCACACAAATCATCGGGCAAAACATAGACTGGTGTCCCTGCCATAGCAACTGCTTGTCATCCACCACACACGCTACACGTAGATGGCTGGGGTCTGGGGAGCACACTTGGGTAGGCAGTACTGCGTGTCCTGCTACCAGGCGCAGGCCAATTTCATGCCGTTCTGCTAAGCAAAAAAATTTGCGAGCATCAGCTGAAAGCCAGTCACAAGCAATATACAACATGAAAATTTCGGTTGGTAATGCTGCTTTTTTCGAGGACAAAAATTACACGCAAATGATCCATGAAATTGGCCCTGACCACTCACGAACACGACGTTTTACAATTCACAAACATGACGTTCAAACTCACACCCACGACGTTTGCCTGTCCGCTTTAGAACACCATAACACGGAGAAAGTGCTTCGTACTGGACAGGAGAGGGCGCCTATATGCAGTAAGTAGGACAGAGACTATACCAAGCAGAACTGGAGTCAAAAATATCGGAGCATGTTTTTGGAGAAACAGAATTTTCGACTCTTATGAAATTATTCAGACCTAACGTTTTTGATACATTCGGCTCCAGTTTTCCCAATTCCCAACCTAACATGTTTTCAAAATTTGAATGAAATTTTACAGGCGTAGCATGTTCTCAATTTTTTTGGAACGCCTTTCAAGACATGAAACAGCCACACGTTCCAATTTCGGCGCACACATTTCATCCTCAATCTCATTTCATCCGAAACAAGAAAGCACCTGATGTCTTTGACGTTGTTCGGCCCCATGCAATCCCAAGTTCTGGTCCTTTTTTTTACGATTCGGCTGTGTTCGGCAAACACAGCCGCAGTGAAATTATAGACTGGTTCCCGCTACCACGAGCCATTAAACTACGCTGCAAAGCGATTAGGGAAGCGATGTATAATGGTAGGCCTAGCCGCTGATGGTTGCACTACACTAGGAGATACGGACCTCCTAAAAAGTGCAAAATCCAACCACATATTTTTCAGAAAGTGATGGAAACAGCGACATGAAAAGCTGTCATGTGTCCCACCTCAGTGTCCCACTTTATACTGCGTATTAGTTACTCTGAGCTTTTCAAAACTTGAGTTTTCATGTGAGGGATTTCTTCTGCACTCTGAAAACACCAGGGTCAGACTTACCCGGTCTGGGTCCTATGGGGTCTGACCCTTTTCCAGGTCAAATTACGACCCCGTTTTGCGTCATATTTAACGCAGAAAGGGTCAAATATGACCCAAAACAAATCTGAACCAAAACAGGTCATAATTCCGACCCTGCCAGTTCCGCCCGCGGCCCTTGCCCGGGGGCCGGGAGCTCCGTCGGAAGCCGAACCGCCGTCTCGACAGGGACGCCAGATCACTACCGGGAAAGGGTCAGGCCCAATGGGACCCAGATTCAGTGTCAGTCTGACCATGATGTTTTTAGACTGTGGACCAAGTTCTCATCAGTTCACTGACCTCAGTTGGCTGATTCAGGGATGGTTGGAAGTATTTCAGAATCTCCTAGCTGTTTGTCTTTCAAAATTAGATGAAAATCGAGTATGTACTATGTTAAATATCCAACTGAGCAAATGCTAGGTGCCCCATCTTGGGTTAACAAGTTTCACCCCTTTGATTTTTTTTTACTCAATCCAACTTTGGCCTTCCTATCTGAGCAGAGATATAACAGGATCTCTCAAATGGTCTTTTTATTTGCTCCGTGCCTGGAGAAATCACTTAAGAACTCCCTGAGATAACAAGACAGTAGATTACTTTCCGATTGATCATAAAACGACGAATAAATATTTCCCACTAAACAGAACCAAATTGCTGTGGGCTCAAGAGGCCACATGATGTTGACCGCAAACATTTGCTCTGCGCCTCGTGCTGACGACTAACATGACGGCCGCAGGGACTGCGTGTTTGCACAGCTAGCACTGCTCGCAGCGACTGCCTCAGCTTTTAACTTGCAGCAAAATTGAATCCATTCCCAAGGAAAAAAAACCCTGAGATAACAACATATACCCTATAAAATGCTTTTAAAGCATTGTGAAACATAAGTAATTCGAATGCTTGCGACTGTGATGGACCTTTTGAAGGGCTATTCTCTACCGCTCAGTGTAAAGGAGTTTCTGAAATCTTTCATTGGCTGCAATGCGCCAATACACCGTTTTTACACCGCCTGTATTCTGCTGTGCCCCCGAGTATGTCATGTGCATTTCATTTTAACTGACGCAACAAGAGAGAAGTGACATCGTATGACAACACTGCAAAACTACAGTGGTAAGCTAACACTGTAAAAGTACAGTGTTAAACTTCACATTCCAAGCCTTCCCAAGAGATTGCATATCCTATCTTGGTCTTAAATGCACAAGGGATGTTAAGTTAACCCTGCACTTTGAGAAGCTGCGTACCATGACTTGACGAGTTTCTTCCTGAGTTGAACAGTCCACCGCTAGTCTTGCTCGCAATTCTATCAACAAGATAGACCTTTGTACCGATGACGCCACACTTTGATTACGTTCGTGCTTTCCTCCGGTGTCACTGGCTAAATAGAAAAGTGCGCACGTAAACAAAGTTTGATGTCATCTGCACATGTGGCCTGCTTAAGGAAATATGCTAAGCGATAAATTCTACAAACATCTGACGGTATCGCGCATTATCATATCTCTGACTAAATTGTAAGCTAACGTCCACCTTTGCGGTAACATAAACCTGCAAAAAATGGAAACAAACGAGAGAGAGAAAAAATTGTATCTAATA
>NW_019091644.1:203218-245822 GCF_001949145.1 Acanthaster planci
TGCGACGGACGACGGGCGACGGCAGATATGGAATTCCATAGAAGATGCTTTCACCAGCATGTTCTGATGGGGGCCCTGTGCATGGCCTGTGAAAGTATTACATTTTACGATGCTTCCTTCTGCAATCTAAGGCAATCACAGAGCACCTGTAGTAGCTTCAGCTTCGAAGTTATATATTGGACCCCATTTTACTTGTAGGATTATTAGCATTGGTTAATGGTTAAAGGGGAACTTCAATACGGAGTACTGGAGGTGCCATCCGATTTAGTAGTTTATTACTTTAGCTTAGTAATTTATTACTTAGTGTGCAACTGTGAAGCAAACTGCATGAGATAATTATCTCGTGAGGTGTTACAGTAACAAGGCACTGTTTGCCAGTACGCAGGCTTATCCTACTTCCTAGATGCTGACATCCTGTGATAACTTTTCCAGGACATGCACATCTCATTTCAGTAGGTTGATATACCCGAGACGGAGTAATCCAAGAACTTGTACGCATTGTACATCAGTTCTCGTCTTCAGCTTATTCGCCATTGCGTGCAAACTGAAAGACTTCACTGATATGTTGTTATGACTTTCAGAAATAAAGGCTCTTCTAGCGTTGATTTGTTACGAAGGGGCTTGAAAGAGGTTTGCCCGAGGAGCAAAGGCTGCCGGCACAGGAAACCTGTCATCCGTGCTTTTGATCGAATACCGCTTCCTGTAAAACAATCAATTTACCCCTTCCGGCAGTCAAAATACCAAAAAAAATATGCTTGGGGAAAAAAAATTGATTACAATATTCTGTGTCCTCCTGGCAACAGAAAATGTCAAAATGTGTGCTGAAGTGAAGGTGTGAAGTATCCAGGCACGAGAATGCATGCAGCGGCTGCAACTCAACTATGCCGCCCGTCCTTTGTAAGGCTTGCAGGGTATGAGATGAACAGGAAACAAAAAGTCGTTTGCCCCTGTCACGAGAAAGAGCTCCTTGAAATGAATGGTAAGGTTTTGATTTAGAACAGCATGTTTGGAACTTTTCCCAGTGTCTTACTCGGCTCTTCAGGTCTTGAAAATTTTGTCTTCGGCTCAAGCTCTACTTCTCTTTTTCTTTCGCTTTTCTTAATTCGGCTGTATATCACAGAAAGACACTATATTAAATATTATTCATTGACTAATGAAATGTTGACTCAAGGTTTTCCCGCGAAAAACATAAAGGGGAATTTTGTAAAGTTACTTAGTTTCACCTATATTTTAAATAGTAACCAAGTACTTTAAATACTGTAATGGGCGTATGGCGTAAGCTGATTGTCAGTGGTAGGCTTCCATAGATTTGGAGCGTGTTGTGAAGACAGGAAAGGGTTTCCATGACAACCGTTAGTAAGTGAATTTTCCTTGTAACTTTGCAGAATCAGCATTTATGTACCTATTTTAAAAAATCACTAAATTTAGTGATGTTTTGGCCCTGATCCCTTGGTAATGTGTGGCTTAGGTGACAAAAGTCATGATAAAAGTTGTAATGCATTAACGTCGATCACGTGATTGTTGGCCCGCCACGCTGCCATTTTTGCTAGCCCTGACGAAGACGTGCTCGTCTTAACCGAGTAATTTTCGAACCGTTTTCGGCAGTTTCGCCAGAGTATTGCTTTATAAATGTTCTCAAAAATTAAATAATAAGTACTTGTTAACCGTAGGACCAGTGAAAGGGTCAAAGGATAGATTATTTTGCCTTCTCTGTTCGTCTTTGTCGCCCTGTGTAGCACCGCAAATTACGTCAGTCATGAGTGATACGACGCTGTGTCGAAGATGCACTGAGATTAGCTGAGCTGTGGGTTGTTATCATTAATTATTCATACAGAGGAGTATCCCATGTTAAAGTTGTGAATGATTGATGCATTTCATGATAGATTGGCTTCCATCGCCGACTAAGACGGACGGGAACTGTTGAAATCTAAACTACGGAGGCCCAGTGGTGCCGATTTCCTTTGTGTGGAAACCCTTTGAGCGTAGTTCGCCGTCTTCATTATTACTGTTTGAGAGTTCCTCTTTCCAAAATGTATAGTGAACCATGTATGTCACTATAAGATACACCACAATCCATACATATGTTCTAGTTCCTTTAACAAAAAGTCGGGGATGCATTTCCAGGGGTGACTTATGTCAGGCGCTAATTAACATATATGTGATACCTTCTCTGATGTTATTTAGATACCAGTACATGTAATTAAATCCTTGTCGAAATTGTATATTTCACATGCAAGATTTTTCTTGGGGAGACTGCCTACGCGCTCCCTGTTATTAAACGGCACATTCAAAGAACCTCTAGATGGGAGTCACTCATCGCATCGTTGGGTGTCCAGTCCTAGCCCCCAGTTCCCCCTTCTCTTCACAAGACTGACAAGTCACTGGGCTATAGGATCACTGGCAGCGTAATGGACTTGCAACGTGCGGGTCTGCACACGCTGGTCACCCGTCATTTAATCAATTGACGCCCTCCGGAAATTGATTTAGGGCCCCTTTACGCAGTGGTAAGAAAAACGTTTTTTTTAGGTAGAATACACGCGCGGTTTCCTATCGGACAGTTTAGAGACTGTTGAGGCCCAATTACACGGTGAGCGGTAAAAAGGTATTAAAACCGAGCACATTTGTTTTCTGTGGTGCAGTTTGCCAAGAAAACACAATAAGGTGGTGAACTGCTGTGTTTGCAAACCTGAGCTATTTTTTTCAGAGGCTACGAAGAGACAAGGCGCCACTGGCAAAATTATCGCCAGTCTGGCTGTTACCTGTCCTATACTGTGAACTGACATTCTGTGCGATTGGGCAATAAACGGCAGTATTTAGAAAACCTGCCGTAAATTGCACTGTGAAGGCACGTTCTGTGTAAGAGGCGGGCTCTTTTGGTTTTAGTGATACAGTAGAGCGCTTCGTTATGCATTCGGTTCTTTCTGTGGAGCGCAATGGCAAGTCAGTAGTTAGGGCCTAAATGATTTGAATACCAAAGGAGCTTCTGAACGAGTATGGAAAAGTGAAATTAGAGCGTCCAATTGTGGGTACAGGCCTTCCCACATTAAAGAGACATAATCTTAAAGGAAGCCCAGACCTGGTTCTGTGGAAAAATGCCCCCGTGACATCTTGATCCTGAAAACGTCTATAATTATCTCAGCCTGTGCATGTGTAGTCCCCATAACCCGATTACAGGTATGCTTGTTATACCACGGTAACAAATCGTGAATTTTGAATAGTTGAGCACTAATTGTACCTTGATCATTGCCTCACCCTGTTGAAAGTGTTTCCCCGCTTTGTGTGTTTTACCGCAACATTGGGTACGAGGTTGTACCTACGCTGATACTACGTACGTATAGTGTATGGTCCTATAAGATGCGCTGTAGGGGACAGCGAAGCACCATTTCTTCAACAACGGGGGGGGGGACCCTCTGCTTCGCTTGCATGGGTATACAAAACAGTTACATAATGGACTCCTACGCAGCAGGCAACAATAGTGAAGGGTATTGTAAATTGGCTTTTTTGTACTTAGTATGCCATGCGTGGACGCTGCACGATGACCGCTTTAATCTCTTGCATTATACACAGTTTTGAGGGAAATGCAAAGCATGGCGTGTAGCTCAGTACCCTGACCAACTTCTGGAACGTCCTGTTCATAATTGTACTGTGTCCTCTTCCATTTTGAATCAATTTGCGTTCTCGTGCTACTCAGGCCGTGCACCAGTCTTCAAAAAACAATGATGTCGCGTCCCACCTCAATCCATAACCTATGACCTCTTCTCATAACTGCACGGCGGGCGCCGAGAGTGGTGTATTTTTGCAGAAGGAAAAATGTTCTCCTTTTTTGTCGCTAACTGACAGTTTTGTCCAGAAGTAATGGCCACAGACCAAGACGACAGGTATGTCGACAAAGGTAAACATTCTGACACACCTAATAAATCAGTAGATTCTGGAGATGATAGAAGTAATTGTTCAGGATCGTGCTGGCATGGCAGTCAGTGCCGACCATGCCGGCGTGTCACGCGCGCGTGGTGAATCTCTGCACGCTCGTGACACACATGTATATGATACTCGAGATCGGTACCATTTGCGACTCCTATCTTTGGGTCGCGATGATAGAGAGGTGGACCGCACTTCACACCTTCGTTCTTTGAGTCGTGAAAGTGGTAATGACGACAGGCAATGTCTCCAAGGTCGTAGTCAGCAGGGGAGAGATACCTTTTATGATCGTGGAGAGGAATTGCACGATCGAAGACTGATACTGATTTTTACCATCACGGTTTTTCATACTATTTGTAATGTTATATATTTCTGGTAATGACACCAAGGATCCCTCAAAAGCGCCCTAGGCACTGTAGCTCACAAGCCTGAAGAAACCTGTGGATAGGAGACAGTGAGAAGCAGTTACAGTTTTAGAGGTGGGATGAAAACCCCAGCGGAATATTCTGGGTAAAACCCACGGAATCAGATAGGGACTGAAAACCCAATCCACATGTGGACCGGGCCGGGATTCAAACCCGGGCCGCAGAGGTGGAGGGCGAGGAAACAACCACCACGCAAACCTGACTCCCATTTGCCCAGAACACAAGAAATTCCTCAGATTCGAATAGGAAGGGATGTTACTAGAGTGTCAGGTAGTCCCCTTTGGATTGAAATCAGCTCCTCGCCTTTTCACCAAACTCATGAAACCAGTGGTTTCTTATCTACACCAGAGATCGATGAGGTTAATAATCTATCTAGACGACATTTTGCTTGTAGCAAATTCAGAGAAGTAGTGTCAATCTCACAAGCATTACATTCTCCAACTATTCAAAGGCTCGGGGCTGTTGGTGAATTTGGAGTAGTCCCAGTTGACCCCGAGTCATCAAATTCGATTCCTTGGCCACATAATAGATTCAATCAAGATGACTCTGAGTCTCCCGGAAAAGAAAATCAAACAATTGGAAGGTCTGTGTCTGCAGATCATCAGAAACCCACAAATGACAGCAGAGAGTCTTGCTAGCTTACTTGAGAAGATGAATGCAACATCAGGAGATGTTGTCCCAGCCCCAGTATTCTTTACCTGTCAAGCAGATCTGATTGCAGCTGTTCAGAAAGATCCATCTTACCAGGGCCAAATAGTTCTGTCAGAACCAAGGCTTCAAGATCTCCAGTGGTGGGGGGCGTGTCTCCACCAATGGAACGGGAAACCAATCTCATTGCCTCACCCTCAGTTGATCAGATCCTTCGTCCCATGGCTGGGGAGCCCACTGCAACAATATACAGACGGGGGCAGACGGTTTCCGAGGGAGAGAGGGCATCACATCAATTTTCTGGAATTACTAGCCTCCTTCCTGGCACTCCAGACCTTTGTTTGGGACAAATTTACGGAAGTGCCATATTCTGATGCGGTTGGACAATTCAACTGAAACAGATCACATCAAGCACAAAGGGGGAACGCACACCTCATCTCTATCGAACCTTGCGATAGAAATGTGGAAGTGCTGCTTGGAACGGGAGATCACACTCACAGCATACCACAGTCCAGGCAGAGAACCTCATTGCGGATTCCCAATCACGACTGTTTGTGGACAGACTGGAATGGATGCTGAGTACTCATATTCTTCAAATAGTACGTATGAGGCTAGACTGCTATCCGAACTGACAATCGACTTGTTTGCCTCAAGGATAAATCATCAGTTTCCACGTTATGTAACGTGGAGACCAGACTCGGGGGGCAGTAGCAATAAACGCGTTAAACTTTTCAATATCATGGACGAAAGAACAATTAGAATATGCGTTTCCGCCCTTTTGTCTCTTAGCACAGATGTTGAGCAAGGTAGAAGTAGATCAGGCAACAATTCTTGTCATAGCACCAATATGGACAACTCAAGCTTGGTACCCACTGTTGCTAAAATAAGCTAAAGCACAACCAATTCTTGTCCCTCACCAGGAGAACATTCTCGCCTTGCCTCGTTCGGGTCAACCACATCCTCTGACCAATTCCCTACACCTAGCGGCATGACGGCTTTGCGGAGACAGTTCAAAGCGAAAGGTTTTTCGTCGGAGGTTGCTATAGATGAACCATTTCAACGTATCGCCAAAACATTGGAGGTGTCCAGGTTGGTCAATTACCAGAAATATGCAAGCTGGTGAAGGGTTTTAATCATAACCCTCCGAGAACAAAGTATGCTCATATTTGGGATGTGGAGTCAGTACTCATATACATAAGGCTCAGTTGTCTCCGAACATGCTAATACCATGAAGAATGTCTTACTTTTGGGGTTAGTTACCATAGGAGGGGTTTGGTCTCTTTAGAACATTGACATAAGGGACTTATCAGTATAGCATAGTTTCCTGAAGTTTGTACCGTCCAGATTACATAAGCAGCATAGACCTGGCCATGATATCAAGGGAGTTGGCATTGAAGCCTGTGAGAATGGACATATTTGTCCTCTACGTTCAGTCGCACACTATTTGGAACGAACGGCTGTGTGTCGTGGTTCTGAAACCAGGTTATTTAGCAGTCATCAGAAACCTCACAGAAAGGTAGTTTCCTCAACAATCAGTCGTTGGATGTTGGAAATACTTGTCTTAGCAGGTGTTGATACAGAGTATTTCAAAGCTCATTCAACAAGAGGAGCAGCAGCATGTTGTTCCCATAGATCAGGAGTAGCCCACAGGGATATTCTTGAAGCTGCAGGTTGGTCAGTTGAGTCAACATTGAGTAGATTTTACCTTTGGCCCTCTGCAACCTCTACAGTTGCAAGGACTCTGTTCAGTGAGGTGACTTCAAAGTCGCCAATTGATTCGACCCAAAAGAGGACGCAGTATAGATTATGCAAAGGTACTTACCTGCTGTATAATCTTGGTTATACAAGTCCTCTGAAGGTGAGAATCGATTCCCACCCGTCATGCCAGCTTATTGAGACGATTGATTCCCAATCCCTTGATTCTCACTATTGAAGTTAATCTGTTACTTTCATTGTAAATACGTTAGTATGTTAGTCTAACTGGTGTTTAATTCATCCTTGTCTTGTCGATTTTGCAAGTTTATTGTTGTTCAGAGTTCTTTACATATATCTTCTATCTTGTTCTTTTGTAGTTGGTTGACCTTGAAGTCATTCTAGAGTGCAGCTTCAAGTTGGGAGTTGTTTTTAGTTTTGAACTTTCGGCCCACCCAGTTTCTCTGAGTCTGATCACCCACCCCTCATGTGAGCTATGAGAAGAGGTCATAGGTCAGAGGTTGAGGTGGGACGTGACGTCATTGTTTTTTGAAGACTGGTGCACCGCCTGTGTAGCACGAGAACGCTAATTGATTCTCACCTTCAGAGGACTTGTATAACCAAGATTATACAGCAGGTACGTACCTTTGCATACTCTTTAATTCTCCTGTATTGTCCAAGTATTGAGCTGGGTTGCATTTCATTAAACAAGAACCAAATGATAACGTGCAAGTTCAAAGATATATATCAGTTATACCTTAGCGTGCTTGCCTTGGGTGGTAGGTACCCACCAAAGTGGCTGAAGACCCTATTCTTTTTGAAAGTGGTATCTTTTCAGAAATACAACTTATGTTGCTACTTTGTGTAAAAGACGTGACAGTAATTCTTACTTTATTTTAACTAGACGGTCTACCTTAGAACGTGGGCTCTGTATCAAAGGTGAAATGCAGAACAGTACCAACATTTCTTAGGCATTTATCGAAACTGTTGGCGTATGTTTAAGCCTCCGACGGAAAGGTTAGCACACGGACTGCCCAGGGATGAGGATCTTTCAGATCTCTTCCCACTTCCTTCTTTCAACCCCCAGCGTGCCCGGAACACTTTACTGTCATAATTCAAGGGCAGCCTTAATTACACCTAATCCCTTGTGCTGGAAATCCTACCCGTCTGTAAAAATGTCCGTGCCCTGGGCTATGGCGATCGAGATAGGTCATGAAAGTGAAACGCACAGTGGAACGCAGGTCTCACAGTGAAATTAATCAGTAACTGGTTACTAAAAATAAAAATGAAGCGCAGCGCAAGTGTTGACTTGTTTGAGTTTTTTAACCGAGGGATGATGTTGAAGTCCAAATTTTCCCAAACCCAGCATCATTGGGAAATTTAGGATTGCAGGAAGGGCTGAATAATCGTTACTACTGTGTAACGCTATTCACGAAAACAAATGTCCAGTATTAAACCCTATCAGTGACATTTTTACAGGAAAATTCACGTGGAATTTACATTCCATCGTTGACTCCTTATCGCGCAAGATGGACAAATATCCTTACATTGTCAGCTCTATCTATACAGGGATGTCAATAATCACTCAGCGTCATCGTTCCGGAGGCGAATTCCCAAGTTCGCGAGCTTTGATTAAAACACACAAAAAGCCGAGAGAGAATCGATCGATCGATCAAAAAATCTATGAGCACACTTTAATTAAGGCTTTGTTTCAACACTGATTTTAGGTCTGTCTTGGGAGGGGCTTGGATTACTCGAGAGGCAGTCGACAGCGGAGAAAGGTGCATATCCTGTCGCCTGCCGCCCAGTCATGACGGAGGTGTGATCCCTGTCAGAGAATTCCCGGCAGATAAAGCAAATTGCAAACCCCAATATAGGAACGTCATGCCATGAGCTTGAGGCTGTATTTTTCACGTTTGTCGTAAAAAGTTTAGACAACCCGATTGTTTGATGGTAGATTGATATTACCGCGTCTTCAAAGTTGATATTTCAACATATTACACGCTTGAAATTTGACTCAACCAAATTAACACTTTGGAGACGTTCAAGAGGATGCGTACCAGCCAGAGTTGACTACATGCAGCATGGGACGGAATATGCAGCACATGCGTGGCACCAGTTATACATCTCTTACCTACGACTTATATCCCCTGCGTATAACTTTTTTTGTACCTACGACATAGATAAGTCTTGCGTACAATTAGACGAAAGTGCAACTTGATTCCTTGGTCGTACGTAAATTATACGAGATTAAGTCTTACGAACAAGTAACGACTCGTTCGTATGGAGAGTTATAAAAGTCGTATAAGTTCGAGATATTCGCATTGTCTCCTCTCTACAGGTTTCTTCAGGCTTGCAAACAGTGCCAAGGGCGCTTTTAAAGAATCTTCGCTGTCATTACCAGAAATAAATAATAATATAACTTGTACTTTTAATCCTATATGAGATAAATCATAAAAACGACACAGAAGTCTTGCGTACGAGTTAGCTCAAGGACTCCAGAGATTTTGTCTACCCTGTCCCAAACACGCTTTCGTTTGCCCCATTATTTTCTGATCCATCCACAGTTTGGCAGACCCTTTCTTTAGAAGATTACAGACTTATTAGAAATGAAAAAAAGCCTCTCTGGAGTGGTTAATCATTTCAACCAAATATTTCAAATTTAAGTAACATTACAGGGGATGGGTCGTGCTGGGAAGATTTCTTGTAAAAATACATCAACACAAGTCATACACCAAACATACATGTAACAAGAAAATACATCTGCATAATTTCAAAATGCGCGTAAATATGTTTTAAAATTATAGTTTTTACGACCCTATTCCACTCCCTTCTGGGAGCAAAAGCTAAACAACAGCCGTCGCGTACCGAAAAAGTCTAAAGAAATTCCCAAGAATCGTAACGTCACAGGACGGAGTCCCTTATCCGGCGACTGTTTACTGTTACGCAACGACGCGTCGACATGTACTTCATGCAGTAGCGTTAGCGCGTGCCATTGTGTCAGACAAACATGACAACTGATCGCTTTCATGATCGGAAAAGGCATCAACGCTGGAATTATCGTCGCTTTAAATCGTCCCGACGCTAATAATCGTGGCGACGATAATTTCAGCGTTGATGCTTTTTCCGATCTTGACAGCGATCAGTTGTCTTGTTCGTCTTATTCATTTTGACGAAGAAAGCGACATTGAAGGAGCCGATGAGGCACACGAAATGTTGTCTTATCGAACCAGAATCCACTCGGGAAGAGATTTTGCAACTCGAGGCTGTTGGCCACGGGCATGGCGCCGACCAGGAGGATCGACAACAAAACACTGACTAATTCTGGGTTTGCCCTGCCCGACGTGTATTACAACACGTGCGCATGTATACCCAGTGTTTGCCCCGAAGGCTTGTGAAAAAACTCATCAGCGTACTCGGGTGGGACTTGAACCCACGACCTCTTGCTTACTGGTGCAGACGGCTTAACCACCGAGCTTAATGGTGTCGGCTGGCTGGTTCGAGTCAGATGTAGCAGCAGGTACTGCGAACAACTATTTCCAAGGATGGAGGGACGGCCAGCTCAGTGGTCCCCGGCGCAAATCCATCCTTGTAAAAACACTGACTAGTAATGATTTTCCCTGCACCATTATAAAAATTTGTCTCTCTGAAAAGACGTAATTGTCCTACCATTGGCTAATCGACAGCTGTATTTGCTGATGTTTGATAAATCCTCTTTTAAAGTGAAACAGGCACGTGTTATCATCGACACCCGGGAAAACCAGGTGACGCGAAACGGGTTGACGTTGCGTTGGGACTTGTCTTTAGGGCCTACCGCCTACTGGGAAAGCTAGATTGCCATCCTTGTCTTTAGTCTGTTTTGCCAGTTTGGTTGTTCTGTTGCGTGTTTCAGTGCTTTGGGGGTGTAAGTTTTTGTCCATGGTTATAGGCTAGCCTACTTCGTCAAAGTTGGTGTTCCATTCGAACAACTTTTTCACCGTCCACTGCGTGTCGCTTCCTTGTACCAATCAACTTTCGCGCCGGAACTAAGCATTCTGTTCTGAAAAGTCGAGTCCGTCCTATGACGTCACATTTTTGCCAAGATTTGTCTGCTGCCCTCATTGACCGATTTTGATAAATTTTTGCGAAGAGCCCAGGTGGAGACGGAAAAAAGCCCAGAGAAAACGCCAAGCTTTGCTGATTTAATGACATTAAAGAGGGGTTAATCCAACTTATTGTTTATAAAACGGTTGAAAACAATTATATAACGTCAATTTCAGCCTACTTGGCCAATCCCCTTTACGTTCTGTAAGCATATACTTACATCTTGATAATATACTGGCTCATTGTAAATGAGTCTATTAACTTCCTGAGCGGTCATGATAGCATTTTGAAAATTAAAAAAAAAACAGCCTTAAACTAGTTTCCTCAGAAACAGTTGACTCAAATGGTCGTCTGAGTTATGTACATGGGCCACATCCAATAAAGAGTAAATCGGGGCCATTTTAATTAAACCGGATTGAATGATCAATCGAAACGACTCCCTGGCAAGTCCATACAACTGTAGGGATGAAAACAAACTTACAATGTAGTTTCACTAATTGGACCATGGACCTCCTTATCCCGCAAGAGTAAAATCATTGAATGACGTCGCATGTAATAACTGTGAAAGTGTAACTCAAAATAGTTTCCGCAATTCCGCTCCTTCTGAGATTAGGGCCCTGTTGTGCATGTTTCACCAAGAAAAGAAACAGTTGTTATTATTGACATTTGGGTGCGTGTTGTGTTGTCTGTGAATTACATTTTATCGACACCGAATCTTCATTCCAGTTCAAGTTTGCTTCTTTCACTTCAAAAGATTCAGGGTCAGATTAACCCAGAATTGGGTCCCATTCGGCGTGACCCTTTTCTCGGTCAAAATTGACCCCCTTTTGGGTCCTATTTAACCCTTTCTGTGTGATAATTTCACCCGGACAAAAGGGTCACGCCGAATGGAACACATTTCTGGGTCAATTTGACCTGGGAGTTTTTTAGAGAGTTCTTTCCAGGCTATTGTGGTGTTCAATTTAATGATATCCCGTGCGTTGTTATCAAGCCTTTAGTATGAAACGAGATAAAACGAGTTCTTTCATTACCAAATTAGACAGTTGCTGGAAACGAGAGTGACTAGGGTTGTGTGCGTCATTTTTAGCTCACTAATGACATTACCAATACAGAGAACCCCCTCCTGAAATCAATTTGAGGAATAGTTGTGTCGTTTACTACAGAATCATAACGCGCAAATTGGAAATGCACTTAAAGACAAGATAAGCACTCTGGCGGACTTTTTGCCAACATCAATGCGTTGCATATGTAACTCAGTAGGACGAATGGCATTGTATGTGTTACATAAACTGTAACCCTCATTATTTTAAGGCCTTGTTGGGCCATGTGTGGTTTAATGAGTGACCAAAACCTACCAATATCTATACTTAGTCACTTGGACAGTCAGTTTGGACAATTAAATCTGGCAGTCATTGGTCGTAGAAAATATGTGACATGGCTGGTAGAAAACCTCTCTAGATCTGTAAGTAATCTACGGTAAGTTGTTGAAAACATCGACGCAACAACCGACAGACCGTTGTGATACTGTGAAATCTGGACCCGCAATGCAACATGCGTGATGTGGACGTTGTTGAAGCTACATAGCGGAAGTAAAGTGACAGCCATTTCGCCGTTCCGAAAGGTTGTGAACAAACCAATGCTATACCTATGGAAGGCACGAACATCATCTGCAAGAGTTTGTCCCTACCAATCCCTACAATAACCCTCGGGCAGTCATCGAATCTGGTTCATTGAAACTATTGGATATTTTTGACAAAAATATCAAAGATCGTGGCAGGCTCCCGTTTATAGGTTAGCGTTGGTTGAAACTTTAGGCACGGCAAAATGGCCACATCACGACCTCTTGTGGCTTCAACCAATAAACCAATCAGGAGCTTTGAGGGTCCAAACTTTAGTATGTACATCCGTGCAGCAACCACGTATCTTACGTTACTTTATACACTCGACTAAATCAGAAAACAATGACCCAAAAATCCTCAAAGAATTTTTGTCCGGATGAAGTTCAAGATAATTTTGTGCCAAAAAATCTCTAAACAGCGTAAAAATAAAGGGAGAAATTGTCGGCTATTTGATCATGGCAATGAACTAACGATTTTGGGATGAAGAGTAAAGCGTTAGCGCAACCCCCCCCCCCAAAAAAAAGAAATAAATCCGTCCAACTTTAAAATGGCACTAAAAATCTATACTGGAGCTGAGGGTACGTGGGACACGAGTATTTCAAATTTCCAATAATTGCCTGGCGGAACCCATAATTACTACGTCACACCTCTTTTTTTTTTCCAGAGCCTCCCTTTTTCTCTAAAGGACATCGAGGAGAATTTTTAAAATCGGTCTTCTCCAAAAAATGACAAACAGGCAAGCGCCCCAAGGGTGTGCATATCCGATCTGCATTGAACATGAGATCGAAATCCGACCTGAGATTGGATTCGGACTGAACGTGGTTTTTATCAAATTGGGATCGGATTACGACTGATACTGTTGAAATGCTGGATTTGGTCCGGTTTGAATTACTCTTTTTTCCCGTAATAGTAAACAAAGTCTGATAAAATCGAGCATTCTTTTGGATTGGCTTTTAACATGCATGAATTAACTGGTTTGCACTAGTTGTTAAACTATAAAATCGGTAAGGTCGTCAACCATTGTCCAGGCTGTGTCCTAAAACCGGTCACCAGACCCATCCCTATGGCCGAAATGAGGTTTGTAATTTATGTATTTTATGATCCCTTCTTACACATTATGCATTTATCTTATGTACCTCTCTGGAAGGAAGGCCGTTTTTCCCCCAGTCTAGCTATGTTTAGCCCGGGGTTGTCCTGCCATGTTCTATTTCATTTTGTGAGTTCCTATGAATATTACAGATTGGATGGCGTTAAGATTTTTTATAAAGTTGCCGTAAGGTTTGTTACAATTTTTGCCCATTCTCTCTCAGATGAGACCTACTCAAGACTCAAACATTCCCGACAATTAATGTTTACGCGTCTTCAACAGCGTCATACAATTTTGTTCATATTAAAAACAGTTGGTGACTTCCAGAACTGGCCATCGAATTCTTATTAACCGTTTGGCTTTCGTCGGATTGGGATTCAGCACTTTTTGTCGTTTTCCCAACGGAATCGGAATGAGCCACGTGAGATATCGGATCTGTTCGGAACTTCACGACGGGATTAAGGCTCTCTGATTCGGATGGGTATACAGATTATTGCCTGGAGCTATAGCGAGTCTTATTCATCTCCACCCGCTCCGACGAACATCTTTACACCGAACTGAGTTTTTCAGATCTAACAGGACTCATTCGAATCCACGCTCCTAGTGTGCATAGATTGCAATCCGCCCTGAGCAGAAAAACCCCCTCATCGGTTGAAAAAAGCCTTGCTGGTAGGGAGCGTTATTTGTTGGTAGCGTTGCGACTGCAACGCCTACGTTTCGTAGTCGTCCATACAAGTACCAAAAGAGCCTCTGTGGCTAGGAAAATTGCGCCCTCTCTTAGTCCAGCTCGGGCACATAATGGAGCACTGAACGATTTTTAATTTTGCACGCAACGTGTAGCCACTGCGTGATGCCGGTATCCTGCATCATCAGCAACATATCTATCGTGTACAGAGGCTCCTGGCAAAACAATAAGATGCTGTCGTTTGCATTTAATCACTTTGAAGTGGTGTCGGTCAACGCGCAGCAGGACATAATGCCCGATGCGCCGTAACACCATTGACTGACATTTTATGTTTGTTTTGTCGTCTTCTCGGCTCTTATTCTATTTTTTATAACACTTTGAGCCTATTAATTTTAATTGGCATAAATAATAGTATTTTGGTCTTTTATCGCGGGAAAATTTAACTTACTTGTTCGAAAAAAATGTAAGTTGTCCATATAAAAAAAAAAAACTCCAGCCCCTTTAAGGAGCAATAACGAGATATTTCCTTACAAGGCCCCCAGTATAGTATTAAGTGCTACCCGTTGGTGTTAATAAAATACCTGTAACCAATGGGAGGACAGGTATGTCATCACATTAAGTAAGCAGCGCCCTCGGCGCTTGGTCATTTGGAGCGAAACTAGGTCAATTGGACCTAAACCCGGTCGATTTGTACCAAACCTGGTCGCTAATTTGAACTTGGGCCGGTAATTAAATAGACTCTCTGGGCAGGAAGTCACTTTGTCTCTTCTGCAATAGCTTTCGTTCAGACCACATGGGACTGCTGTTCAGTGGAAAGCCTTCCAGGAAAGGGCAGCACGAGACGGTGAGTCTTCAGCTCCCTGCGATTTCGTATTTATGTGGAAGAGAATACTCTTGTACTGGTTGGTTTACGTGCAGAATCTTACCTGCAGAATTGGCTTCATTGCCCGGAAGTCGATCTCCTCGTGACCCTCTGATGTCCTGCTCGTTAACTCAGCCCAGGTAACATCACTCCTCGCTTGTTGAGGATTGAGAGCAATTTGTCCCGGCGTTTTCAGCCATCAGTCACGAATTAATACCCGTGCGAAATTGAACACGGAAATGTTGAGCGAGCTTAAGGGTTTGATTCAGTTTTACCAAGGACTTGACGCAGCGGGCGTCTTGGAGATGACAATGCTAACTATCCCCCCAAAAAGCCGAGCAGGAGGCCATGAAAGCTGTGGTCGACGGAGTTTGGTATGTCTTATCATCATGATTATTGTTCCCAATGGGTTATCGTCCGAATATTCCTTTGCACTGAAGGTCACGTCTGAATGGCTCCGTATAGCATACGGCTGAAACTTATGCGCCTACGGCAGCCGCCGAGTAGTTCGTGCAATCGGCCCATCACTTCCAAACTACCGCTGTCACAGTGCTTTCGTAAGCAGAGCAGCTTAGTTCGGGTTATCAGAGCCTTTTGATACAAAGAATCGAAAGATGTAACTGTGGAATAGTACTATCATGCGAGTAAAGCCTTGAACAGGCTGAAGGTACAGACTCTGAGTAGATCTTGCTGTGTACGTTGTGCAAATGCATAATTACTACGTTTTGTGGTGTATCCTCAAAATCAGGGTGTAGAAAAGATGTTGAAATATTGGAAAAAACTACACACGTGTTGAACTCGAGCTGAGGGTTGAAAGATCCCAGGTTACGACAGGCCAATGTGATAGTTTTAGATGCAGTCAAATTTATTATAATTTAAATGTATATTTTCATTGCCGTCATTAGAGGGCGGACATGGCCACTTGAGGTCCCTCTACACCGCAATACCCAGCTACATCATATGGGAGACATTATTTAAAACCAACGGGGTCCAGTGAAAATGATGGTCTTTGAACCTCTGCTTTCAGGAAATTTATTTTTGACGACACATGGAAAGATTAAATAATACTCAGTTTGTTGCCACCAAACAGAAAGATTATCGAGATTTGTCTGTAATTTGGATGGTTCCCAATGTTTGACGACTTTGTGCTCATGGTAAAAAGTACTTGGAGGTCAAACGATGAAAAAAGGGCTTTACGAGTCGCCCTGTACAAGCAGCACCTTTCCTTCTGGTCATGGAGGCATTTCTGAAGAGTTATGCGGTACTGGCCCTGCCGTAAAGGTGTTGAAAATTTTGGGGACAATTGGCAACATCTGTTGAGTTCAGAAACAACTAAATTTAGGGAACCTTTCGGCGTTTTTTAAAGACTTAAGTAAGTCGGAAATCAGATGAAGCGAATTTATTGTTCGTAATAAAAAGTAAACGTTTGACAGTCGTTCAACGGGAAGAACAATTTCCTGAGGTAATTACCTACCTCCTGTTTGAAACACTACATCTGAAATATTTAAACCTTTCAAAGCGTTCTGTATGAGACATTGCATATGTCACCTTACAAAACATTATTGTTTTCACCTCTGTACTTACACTATATAGTCACATGTTGCATAATATCTCGCCGCTACAATTCTAGAGTATTACCAATTCGGAACTCGTCACCAGTCAGGACATCCATGACGTATACGCTTCTTAACCCTTGTGCTCGGCGTTCCACAACAACGTTGTCAGACCAAGAGGACAGCTCACTTGCGACGAACAGCTTCGATCCTGGAACAGACAAGGGGCGTGATCTCACAACTATCCAAAAGAGATATCATTCGATGTTAATGCCCGCCTTCGCAGGTCAGGAAAATCTACGGACACCAAGATTGGCCAGGAATGATGCTGCCGTCCTTTCAGCGTGTTGATTAGAAAGTTCTGTTTTCTATCCATGTCACGTGGTCGCTATACACTAAAAAAAAGCCCCCTCTCGTGCCACAGATTGTCCAGAAAAATTGTCAAGAGGCTACACGGTCCTGCTACACTTATTTAATACAACAGACTGCCAAGCTGCTACTTCGGGCTATCGCATGGCTCCAGGTATAGACCCCTGTATGACACCACACTTTGTTAGCGTGTGTACTTTCAGGCTGAGCTCAGACGACCGTTGGCCCCAACTGGCTCCACAGGAAAGCTCTCATGTAAAGATCATGCGACGTCATCAGTACTTACGTCTATTTTCTGGGGTAAATTTAACAAAAAAAATCTCCTTCTCGTTTCTCATTCTTCTTTAATGGAAATCCAAGATGTAAGAATGGGAAATCCTATCTTAAACTGCTGTACCTCATTTCACATAAATGTCTCAACATGAAAAGTCTGAAAAATAGGGTTATCAACCAATATCTTTTGAACAAGCCGAGTAATTTGTGCTTCTTAGCTCACAAAGCACCAATCCCCCCTTTAGTTCACAAAAAATGTTTCCTTCGAGCCTGATTCGAACCAGCGACCTACGGAGTGCTTTAAATGGACCACAGTCCACCGCTCGACCCACTGAGCTATAGAAAGGCGCGCGAGGTTTCGCTCGACAGCCAAGTCATGAACAGTTGAGCGGCTGAGGAAAAACGCCTTTGTTATGAGCATTTTAATATTAAGCGGCGTAATAACTTGAGACCGGATAACCTGGGAATGTCGTATGTGAGCAGATTAGGTGAGCAGACCTCTCACACCAGGTAAGCGTACAATGTTTCGCTCTAAACGTGCAAATATACAACATATACCCTTTGACAGCTCACTTGACAGAGCGTATGAGATCTACAGCCGGTGGTTGGAATCATGCTTGCTCGAAAGAGTGTAAAGACTTCCTAAAATAAAAGATTACTGACGTTCAATTATACATTAACTGTTCGACCGAAAACCATTTTTTTCTCACGCTCAATTTGTAGAAAGAGTTGGGGGTTAATGACTGAAATGATTTCCTTACTTATCAATACTCTGCACTCAAGGAATGAATTATCAGACACGTTAGGGCTTTGGTCTTTGATCGCTTGGATTCTCGTTACCAGACCATGGTCTAAATTGATGCACGCGAATGGAAATTGTTTTCCGGATTATTCCTCCACAGGTTAGGGATGGTCAGTTACCTAGGGGAAGCGGGCATTTCAGGGGCTCCACTGATATGCCGACTTACGCGAGCAAATCTCCTGCTCCAGCAGCGAAAGCCGGTACTGATCTCTCAGGGGGCCATCGGGGGAGAGGTAATCCCTGGCCGAGTCCCACAGCGCCTCGGTGATGTCCTCAGACGAGTAGAACGGGGAGACGGCGCGCTTCAGAGCTGCCGCCATTGCAGCTTTCTGTACCAAACACAGCAAAGACACAGCAAAATTTAAAAAAAAATTCCGATGATCACGATAAACGTCAGGGAGAATTCCTTCTGGCGATTATTCCCATGAAGAAACGAGCCAGTATTCACGAGAGGCAACTGGTGACATTCATCAGCAATCGGACGTGAATAATATAATAGTTCCAAACCATAAATTGTTGTATTAAGCAAGAGCCACAGAAACTCCTCAGGGCTGTCCGTAATCGGAATTTGCCGATACAACAAAGATAAGAGAAATGGGGAACTTTCAATCTTTCTACAGATAACTTTGAGTAAGGGAACCTTTAATCACCCAAAAGTTGAGCCGTTGGTGTAAGTTATTCAAAAGAGAAACGGTTACCGAAGAATCAAAGGACCTTTCATGAAATATGCAGATAAGGCATGCGCATGCGCAACCTCTGGTTGGCAAAATCTATGACGTGCCAATACAAATCTCCATGCGCGCAATTCTGAGCACTTAACGTTGTTTCTGTATTAGCATAGTTTGACATGAGTAGCAAACTTAAAGACAAGGAATTTTTACTTTCCAACCTCAGGATACTGGCAACTTCACTTTGATTCGAGAAAAGCGTGCTGAGTTATCAGACAAAGGCTGTAATAGGGTGTTAATTGACCCTCAATGCGCCAGGTTATGGTTACAGCATTCCTCCTACACTGCCAACAGAGACCGGTCGACCGCAGTCGTGCTTGCCAACCAGCGGTAGCAGCGCGCATGCGCCTATCTAATCTGCATATTTCATGGGAAAGTTCCATTCGTACAACATGCTGTGGGGCGTGTATAGACCAATTCAAACACTCATTAAAAAATTGACAATTCACTTTCATCTCTACAAACAAAATTCAAACTATTGTCCATCTGAGCGATCTCGTGAGAATTCAGAGGCGATCGAACAACAGAGAAAACCCGCCTCTTTAAGGTGCTACTAAATTTAGACGGAACACATACAGGGATTTATAATAAGACACACAAACACGTTTATCGAGTAGTAACCTTTCTAATCACTGATACGCGTTTGTTTTTTACAAGGTGTTTAATGCTAAACAGTTCCAAGTTTCCAATTAACGCAAAGACGTGTTTATGATGGGCGCTGGTTTTTACAGCGTGCATTCGTAGTACCACGATTACAATTTCTTCGCAGTAAAGGTTTCTTAAAATGGAGAGACCGAGTCTGCACTTCTTGTAAGTCTGTCTGCCTTTTAAGACCAGTCTGTTGTTTAGAATCGATGATATCCAGTGCGACGACTAGATCATTGTAACTACTGCACGTATTGTAATGACACTTATTATTTTCTCTTTATTCTTAACGGTAAAGGTTCACCTACAGATATGCATTTAAAATTCAATGGCATGATATTTCCCATGTCGATATTTCCCATGTCAATCATTTTCTTTGTGCTAAATCAGTCAGATTAGGAGGTTGTCTCTCTATTCTGGGTGTTGTCGTCAGATCTTGCCTCCAAGTGCACATTTGCGAGTTTGCATCATGTCCTTGTGATGCGTACTGGCGTGAGGTTCAACGTTCGACCTCACTGATACCATAATTAATTGATGTTTAATTTTCCTACGCGAATGCTGAGGTCGACAGGGGTGTCCAATTTGTCTCTAGTCTGCGTCGCTCGCATTTATTTAATTAGACTGTTATAAAAAACAAACTGATTTGCTTCGGTTGGCTTCCTGCACCTGTTACCTTTCAATGACACAGGTGCAGCGGCTCCGTCGATATATTGCTCTGCGATGTTTGTTTACTTCGTTGGATCATATTCCCAATCAACCTTGCAAATACTGAAAAGCCAGACGATAGCATGTCTGTTCTTCATGTAGACTTGTCTATCAATTATCTTGATCGGAAAAGTTTAAGTATAAGATTACGTTCGGCCGATGCGAGCTAAAGTCTACTTTTATTTGTTTTGTTTTTTGTTTTTGTTTTTTTTCCTTTTCGGACCTTTTAGACAAAAACCTTTCAGAGATTACAATGATAATGTTCTGACGATCGTACGCGGGACTATAGTTGCCTTTACAGCAACAAAGAGTGTACAATATTTTGACAATGCGGATTCAATGTCCAGTTTTTGTGGGCAAGGAAGATTTGGGGGGGGGGTGAAAAATGTGAAATTTCCTCAGGTCGGCCTCTATTGCCTTTCTGAGGGGGCGAGGATGCATCTGGCGGCTTGTACACGCCCAGGGAGGAATGGGAATGGAATATTCCCCATAACTCGCCGTTCTGTCATTATATTTCTAAACCGTTGCCCCTTTTGGAAGCGCCTGGTCGCTGTTGTCTCCCCTGTATTCAACTGTAAATTAAGCCTATAGAGGGATCGCAATACGACGCTTTTAGCGTCGATCTGCGCATTTCCGCGTTTGAAAACGAGGCTGTATGTGTCAGCGTCAATTCTTTTTACAATCAGACGATTGAAAGTGAGGAGTCAAGATGCAAAATACATAAAGGTATGTTAAATTCAGACTTTTCAGGCTGCAAATTTTTGCGGAAGGGTCTTTCTGGATGACTCCACAAGTAAAATCCAAAGAAAAATAACGGCAATTTACTGCGAACTAACGTACCTGCGGTGGTCATGTATCTGCATGTGCAGTGGGCGTGGTTTAAACTGAAGTAGCATCACACTTACGAACCGAATGCTGCGTGTACTGTGTCGACTCCGCGGGCGCGCTCGAGCAAGATCAACACAGAGAGCCTCGGTTTCGATGTAGATATGCGCAGACGGCGCTAATGTGAAATCCCTCTATTTGCACCACTCTAATAGAATAATACGAGTAAAGATTATTTTCATCTATAAAAAAAAAAAGAAAAAAATTGTGTTTGTCATTTTCATTTTCTTGTGTCAAGGACAATTAATTCAACCTGAGTTCGAAGTTGCCGGTGTTCATTAGCACTGTTCTGAACACTCATGTTAACACTTTGCTTTGCAAGTATTACGGACATGCACTGCTGAAGTACATTTGGGTCAATGTTAGTGCGACACGCTGACTAAAATATCTCGTATTCTTGGCAGGTGTTTTCTGCTTGAAGGCTGTTTTGAATTGCAAACTGCTCCACGTTCCACACATCATGCTTTTAATCCGCTTTTGGATTATTGCCAAGTGCTTGCTTACTAGTCTGTATCCTATCCGATCATAAAGTACCATCACTCTGCTGCCGTCTGAACTGTCCAGTGCGTGTTTACACGTGGCCCTGGTCGGGGATGAGCATGTTCAATACCATTATTAGTTTAGCATCAGCCTTGGCACCAGCTTCACCGGGAAGAAGTGTCACGTTACTGTCTCAGCTGCTTGAGCATTTATTCACGAGATCAGAAGTCAGGAATAAGCGTTAAGTACCAACTCCTAAGGTTTGTTCTAGGCGATGAAGTTTTCCTTTGTGCTACTCGACTCTTCTTCAATGTATCAAATAATTTAAAAAAATAACATTTCAAACCGTCCATGCTTTTGTGGACAACAGAGGTGCATGCTGTTGTCATGACAACGAGGGAATATACACTGTCAGGTTTATACATTTTTGTGTTGGAATTGTGAATCTAAACTTATTTCATTGAAAACACCTCTCAGAGACAGCTGGTCGCTCGTTGGCTTGTTCAAAACCGGGCATGAACATTGATGCACTCACATTAAATCATGAAATGTGCGACCGCACTACGTTAGATGTTCCCAGCCGCTCTCATATTTCCCATGCACGCGAAAAATTTCACGACTGATTGTTCCCAGTATGACCGCCTCTGCTGTCGACTTGTAGAGACAATGCACTGCATCAATAGATATCTCTCTGTTTCACAGCATACCATTAGCTGAGCGAGCCGAAAGCCTGTCCCTTTTCCCCTCTATTTACCTTGTGCATAAACTCACCTGTTGTCCCGGCGGACTGGCAAAGTACAAGGCACCAAGATGATAGAGATCCATCAGACGAGCAAGTCTCTCGGCCATCCGGGCAACAGTCATGGTGGTCAGAGTGACACAGATCGGCTTTCCGTGGGAAGGACACCTATCATGGCGTGTGAGTATAGCAAGGAAATTTGAAAGAGAATTTAACGTGAGAGAGGATATGACACGTAAAAAGATTACCCTCTTGCAAACACTTTCTATAATAATACGGAAAGACAGTCATTCAAACTCATTCAAGCTCATTTAAACGCAGTTTGCAGTGACACGCTTCTATAGGAAACAACTGTACCTCCTAAAAATGACTTTTTTCAAATACAGATCTCATAAAATCAAACTTTTGAAAAGTAAAATCAAACTTTTGAAAAGTATGTAAAGTATGAACATGAAAATATATACATCGGTTTTTGAAAATGTATACAACCTATTTCGTGGCCATGTAACTACTCGGCTCTCGTAAAATTAAAGTATAAACGACGGAGTTCTTGCAGCATGACTTTGGCAAACTTATAAGATACAAGTGTAGGCTATACCTAAAATATATTTCTCATAATAGATCATGTAGAACCAAACTTGAAAAAATATATCTCTTGAAATCAAATGTTTCGGAAAGTAGAATTCGTTCAAACAAGTTTAGAAATATTAATCGCTTGAAAATTATCTTAAGTTTTGGAAAAATGTATTTCATAAAAACAAACTTTAAAATGTCTATCATAAAAAAGGAACTTTGGAAACATACTCGAAATTTTGACAAAGTATACGTTATGGCACAAATGAGCTTACTGCGTGTAGTTGTGTTTGAAATCGTTTAGAGGAAGGTTTCGTTGTGACATTGTACCAAGGAAATAAAAGGAAACACTGTCGGATTCGTTGTTAACGTAAATCTGTAATTAGTGTGAAAAAGAGTTGGGATAAAACACACACTGAGGTGTTTCAACTCTGATGTTGAGTTTATGCTAATAACTGCATCATGTGTTCACATTAGCGCCAATATTGTTTCACGAAAGCTGAAACTCCATGTTAGCACAAAATTACCGGTTACCCTTGCTCGACGCATGCGCAATGTTTACCTAGAAGCCCAAAGTGACACACGAGCACCAGCCTAATTATACCAGCCGTTTAACCTGTTAAACTTGAACGCATTTAAACAATGCCCCCTAAATAAACCCCTATCGAAACATAGTGGTGACCGATGGTGACTGGAAAATCATTTCAAAGGTTCTAAATTGTTTCCCGTACTTATTCGTTCGTGTTCATCATCTATCGACTTCCTTTGGCGGCTTACCAGAAATGTTTCCACTCGCTGTTGAACCTCCAGTGAACACAGATGAAATCACTTGTATTGGTTCCAGTTCCCTGCAAAAAAGTTCCAGCCAAAGTTCTAATTTCTCTAGGTCGGTTAAGGTGACCAACCAAGAGATGCAGGTACTCTTGATGTGGGAGCCTGCCGAGTAAGCCATACGGATATACAAAAGCAACGCATCGCGATTCGGACTGGAAGGCCGTCGGGTACCAGTCTATGTATTCTTTCAGCATGATAGCATGGGATGGCGTGTCCTGTGGCAAGTCAATGATGGTTTTAGGATTTTTCCGATGGAAGACAATGCTTGGTATTTGGATACCAGTCATCTCTGCGAATGTCTGGGTTTGTCCATCCACATACAGCTCCAGACCGCGATGCTGCCCCTGTCTGTGCCCACTTCCGCTCAGTCTCGTCCCGATTACAACGGCATCTACACGCCCATGGCATTTCTCTCGGAACCTGTCCATTGTGACGGTTGGCACCAGACGGTTGATGGCCCCTGGGTCGAGAGTGTCATCGAAGCACCGCATGTCGAGGCCATCCACGCCCGGATGGTTGAAAAAGGGCGCCAAACCAGCGTGTAGTTACGCTCCCTGGCAACGATAGCGACAAATCGGAAGGCCTGGAGTTGGTTGTTAGGGCCCTGGTTGCCAAGCATGACGGGAAGGAGAAACTTCTCTGAGGATGGCGATTGGCCTCTTCTGCCGACGTCCTCCTGACCATTTATCGCTCTCCGAGCGCCGGTGCACGATTTTCGGGGTTGTACTGTTGTGTTGGTCAGATTCTTTTTAAAAAAAAGGGGGGGGGAAGAAAAAAGAACAATCACCTTTCCCCATTCTCAACCACTGGGGACATTGGCACATAGAGGAGGAACGGGGCCACCCCTCCCCATGATGGTTCTTGTTTCAATCCTGAAATTAACAAAATAACATTGCACTAGTTACGGTTCGTATGTTTTTAGTGCTACTCTGAAGGAAGTATGTACCCCCAGTTAATACAGCTGCGATTCACAATGGCGCGCCTCAGGAAGAAGCCTGTGTTACAAAACTCTCTCAAAACTGTTATCAGTCAGTACATTCTGGGTCCACCACTTGAACAGACACACCTGTGTACAGAGCCATGTCTTCCCTTTATTACTATACTGCAGCAGCGCCCTCAGTAGCCAGGGAAAACATGGATAATTTTAATTGTTTAAAAAGTGTGCATTTTTCAGGGCATTTAGCCAAATGGGAGTGTGATAAAAGAGTTGCCACGTATTGAAGAAACGTACTAAGATGCAGAAAAATTAGTTCAAAGAAAAATTCAGTGCAGCAACACTTTAATTGTGAACAGTCCACTGGAGGTCGTTTGCAATCGTAGGAGCCATTTATGGCTCAGTCAAGAAAAAGAACGTGCAATTTAACAAATGCAGTATCGTTCAAATCTGAACTCACTTAATGCTCGCAAGAACGGATATTGCCCTGCTCCATAAAAATAGGGAAACAAATTTGCTCCACTTGCCTCGTAACCACGCCGTAAACAGCGTCATTTGGTAACACACAAATATACAGTGGTCCCGATTGCGCCATCAATCATGCGTTGATCACATAATGGACCATTTTAATGTCTTCGGAGTGATCTCGGAATTAAGGAGATTTGAACGCAGAGAAACGCCCTTTTCATATTTGGTCTAAAGGCCCTGCAGATCGTGAAAGGCCCTGTTCAAAGTAGACTCACTACGTTATCTGCGTCTGAGAAATCGCTTAATTTTGTCGATGAGCCATCCAAAGAATTTTGCCAAACTGCTTCGTCCTGACAAAATAACTGCCGTTCTTGTAACTCAACCTTTGGCCTCATTTTGCCTACATTTTGTTTGGGCGGCCAGAATTTGCATAAAAATCACCTTTTCGTTGGATCCTGATTTTACCTCGAATTCGTTCAAAATGGACATTTTGTCCAATGGATTTTATAACAAGGGTTGTGTCTTCATTTAGTGTCTAGCAGTAGGTATTATTTTTTGGTGTTTGATGGCTGTGTGGGATTTTAACACCTTGTGAATTTTTAGGCCCCCGTCGATCTGTGATGACCACGGATGAAGGTGATCGTAATGGTTGTCTTTCGTATTGACGACCAGACATAGTTTTAGCAGCCACGGTAAGACAAACACGAGACGTGAAAAGAGCAGACTGTATGGATGACGCTGGTGTGAAAAGGGAAAGCAAAACCGAAATCAAACATGTTGGGGGGAGCCAAGAGATCATTTTAAAATGATCTGTAACTAACGCATAAACCCTTATGCTTGATTTCTTTTCTTTGAAGAAAGGTTTGTGTAACCTGTTGCAGTTTGTTTTTATTATCCATAAATTAAGTACCCCTCAAGCATTTTAACAATTAATTCTTTGTTTTGCTCTCTTTAGGGCCTTTTTTATCAAAACATTTCATTTGGTAGTATTTCTTTAACTGAAAATATGAACGTGTGCAGAAAACAAAGCAGGGTTAGTTATACACTGCCACAGTTCAGTCCCGGAGCACTTCATGTTTTGAATTGTCTGGGAACAAAACGAATGGACAAAAATGACAGGTTCCATTCTGTCTCCCGCAGAGACAGAGCTATAAATTTAATCAAACCGCTTGCAACCAGAGTATATAGCACTATCCAATTTCCCTTTGGGTGCAACGTTAAAGCGCCGTATGGGCTATCTAAAAACCCTGACACTGGACTGCGCTATATACGAGGGAAGATATCGCGACCAACGGGATAGCTGGAAATTACCCAACCCACATGATGTGGGAGACATCAGGTATGAATCACTTGCGGCACAAGTCTGAAGTCGGGCAGAATGAAATGATTGTTCCTAGCAGTTACCACGACAACGCGAGACTGCGAGCACATTACGGTATCTCGTGCCTGCATCAAATGGCAATGGACGCTGAATGTGGTGTTCCTGGCCGACAGGTATAATCAGTCATTATTAAAATGATTCAGGGAAATGATACGGTGTCTTCAGCATAAGACATTTTACCAGCGGTAACGGTGAAGCCTTTATTCCTTAGAAACGGGCCCTTAATGACCTGTCCCACAGACAGATACGCGCAAACGGGAAACCCCTCTTCACAGTTTGCACTACGAAAGAGTTCCCAGCATGGCGAAGTTCGACGTTCGCTTTATTTTCCCCGTACAATTGCCAAACCTCTTTGTTGACAAACTTCAAATCCACTTGATACTGCTTGCTTGACGATGCAAGCTTTTCAACCTTTGTCAACAATTTTAATGTCAGGAATTTCGTCCGAAATTCAAAAACGGCGGCGTCCGGAAATTGGGCAAGTATTTAGCTGAGTGCCCCCCTATAACGTGGCGCACTTGAACCTTTCTCAGAAAATCCCACATTGACATTGAAGAAATTATTTACAGTTGATTAATTCCAGTAAACCATTGTTACTTTTACTCACAAACCCAACTGCCTATCTGATAGAAAGTGTTTTTCGTATTTTGGTCGCGCTTTAGAAGAGTTCATTTTGCACTCACAAAAACTCGGAAAATCGGGGCCAAAATAAAATTCCATCCGAACTTTGCATATCGCAAAATCGAGTTTTATAAAACCAGAATGGTGGGAGTTTATTAATCTTTTATGAAATTTTATGTAAAAATGGTGGTCCAATAAACACTTGAGGCAAAAACTTATAGGTTTGTCACGTTAGGGGGCTGCGCCACGTTATAGGGGACATCAGTAAACGCTGTAATCCCAATTTAAAAAAAACTTTTCCGAGCAAAGGTGAATCATGGACCGTACTTTTTTTAGCGCGAATCCCAATTGGACGGCTACATTTCCTCCATATGCCTATGTATCGTGACACGGTGTAGGCCACCTTTAACCACATCGTCAATACGTGTAATTAAATCATAGGCCTCCTTAAACAATTTCGAGTGTCATGTCGTGGGCTACCTTGAGTTGTTGCAGGAACACAATTTCCTGTCGGCTTCGCCAAGATGGGATTGCGTTGGTCTCGCGGTCTATTACATCTCGCAGTCGGGACCTGGGCCTGTCAGATTCTGAGGTCTCCCTTCCAATTTCTCTTTGCAAATATCCGGCGGCGTATCTTCCGCGACCCAGAGTGACGGGCGGCTCGCCCGTCCCGAGGGGTGGCACTGCCGCGGCTGGACGATCGCACGTGCGGTCTCCGGGCGGGAAGAGGAGCACATGGATGGTGTCTAGGAGTACTATAGTACTGAAAAACGCCCAGTTTCCAGTGACGAGAATTACTGCTAACAGAAGTCGTCTCATCTTTCGAGACGTCATAGTGCGATCAGCGGTTGGATCACTTAGAACTACTTTTGACAACTTAGGCGCGCGTAATTTCACAAAAATGGCCTGCACCACTACCGCCTGTGTCTAAATTAATTACAGGCTTAATTAAGCCTTTTTTTGTTCGTCTCAATTTTTTAAACAAATCAGTGTCCGCAACAGCTGCGCCCAGACGCATAGACATGTTTCCTGAATAATCTGGCCTCATAAAAATAATGGCGTGGGTCTGTATACCGTACTATCACTATATAGTGTGTGCAAACAATGAGGTCCAAACTCTGACGATTTCCTATGTTCCAGGTTTTCTGAAAAGTCGCATGGATGCTGCAGACAGAAAAAGTGTATAGTATGCCTATAAATAAAAGGAAAAACACTTTCTTTCCCAACAAAAGTGGCGAAAATTTGTGCCGGGAACTGGGGAAATGACTTGGCCCGGCCGTGGACGAAAATTTGAAAAGCTGACACCATGTGAACGTAGGGGGCGACGTTCAGGATACATACAGTTGCCATACATTACACTCCTCCTGCAGAACCGTACATCAGAAAGGTGCACGGAATAGGAGGCCATACAGAAGACTTGCGTCATGCATATGCTCAGACTAGAAGATGTACATGTACATGGTTTGGCTCCTTGCTATTTGCAAGAACATATACACATTCACAATGTTGGTCGTCAGTTGAGATCGAATTCACAGGGAAATTTAACTTATATCAGCCAATAGAGGGCAATAAGTCTTACAGTGACAGGGCATTAAAGGCTTGCGCACCCAGACTTAGGAATGCCCTGCCTCTGTCAATACGTGCTTCAGCATCACATAATATTTATTTGAGATAAGTTATAAGTGAAAATGGTTTTATGTTGATTTCAAATGAAGGCCCGGCTATTGGTTGTTATAGTTTGTAGTGTATATTGTACAGCGCTCTGAGATAATTTTTATGGAGGGCGCTTTATAACAAATTATTATTATTATTATCATTACTGGCTGCTTTTGTATTTTCTTCACATGTCTTGCGGACATTGGACTTTGTTCTCCTTCTTTAATTAATTAACGTCTCAAAAAATTTGACCCTCGTGTTGTTTTTCAAAGTAAAATGGTTGTGATGATGAAACTCACACGTTGCATGACGTCAACAGATTGGACTGATAATAGGGATTAGGCCTAAGCAGCTTTTTCCACTTTTGACCTGATGTCGTCAGTCACCAAATATAATCATACGCCAGTGCATGCAGTGCAAGGAAATGATGTTTAGCTGGTTTCTGCAAAGCTCCGCTGACAGTTTGCACAGGGCGTGAATTAATGTGACTGGTAAACATTCGTCTAGGATTGCATCATCCCCAGATCTTAATCTTCTTGCTTCCTTGCACGGAGATACGATGGTTCAAGTTGACGTCCTCAACTGCTTTGGAACGCATCTTTTTCAATGCGAACAATAGAAAATTAAAGACAGCTGATGCAATGTTTATTCCTAAGTTCATTTGATGAACAGGGTAACGAACCTATAAGGTATTTAAAGACCTGTCAAATTCACACCTCTGGAATTTTTGGCCTCTTTGTGTGTTCAAGTGAGGGCGCCTTTTCAACTTAATCCAGCATGGCGGACGTCGTGGCGAAAGGGGTGACCAACCTGTCCGTGGAAGACAAGAAAAAGGCATGCTAAACCTTCCCGTTGTTTTCAATTCGAAATAGCGCAGATAGTGTCCCGCATGTTAGCCAGAGCTTTTGGAAGGATTTCAGGACGTCAGCTTGTTGGTAGATGCAAACGAGTCTTGTCTTCGGTAAACTGCACTTCGTCCATTGTCGCCTGGTCATGTTCAGATCCTTAGTATAGGCCTAGCTCCACCATGTTAAGATATTCATTTCATTTTGACCTAAGACGTTGATGGTATCAGTGAATGGCCATGTCTCTCAGGTTTTATTGTTTTAAACTGGATAATAAACATTAATCTTTGCACCTGTGTTCAATTTCAATTTAAATCAGTAAATCATGGCATGACTGGGCGTGCCAGGTAGTCATGGTCAGATGGTACATGTAATGTCCGTGGCCGTGAGAAAAGTGGTTTTATTAATTTTCATCAGTTGATGTTGTATTTAAACCAATTTTTATTGCCACCACATAAAGTGATAACACATGTACTCAAAGTCTCACGGGGGAGCCTTGTTTCTCATGTTTCTTGAAGTTTTTAACGTGCCTTCAGTACATTAGCAAATGGCCTAGATGGCATGCATGTACGAGTACATGTTGTACATTAGTTGGATTAGTTTGAAGTTTTGGGAAAGGAACCTTTTGCCAATATCATGGAGCCAATGTGTAGTCAAATCGCTAGTAATCAACCATTACGACAGTTCATTGTTTTTACATGCGCGCACAATGTAGACATATGTAGGTATGTGGAGCTTGTCTTGTGATGATGCAAACTAATGGCAATTTATATGGGAGCAGGGTAGTGTGCAGATGCCCATGGGTACACAGAAACACTTGTTGTAAATACCAAGTGTGGACAGACATGGACCTTTGTTCTCCTGTGGTTAAGGTAAATGCTCCTTTTTCTCCCACTGGGAAGACTTCTTCGAGCTGGATCTTTGATGATGATTTCCTGGACTCTTCAGTTTGCCACAGCTAACCTTGACCCCCAAATGCCTCGTAAACTGTTTTTCAGAGAGGTGTGCAAGTCCACACAACGCCATCGTACCCTGCATTATGTGGACTTCTTCTGTACAGAGGTCCACACTATGTACGACACGCCTGTACATACTCTACATATACAGTGCATCGTACATACTACATACCAGTATGTACAATATGAACCCTGCCCTGCCCACCTGCTTGAACCCCGTTAAATTGAGTTGTACGTGTACAGTGCACGTACACAAGCGCTAACAGAGCGGCATTGCTGGTTGTGAGACAATTTTCCCTCCATTGACAAGCTCCATTGTTGGATCAAGGAGTGGCTGGTAGGCTGGAACTCCAACTCGTTAGGCCATGGGATGCATGTGCCTGTCTTGCAATGGAACATATTCGCGGGGACCCAATTTCAGTCGGATTCCCCGACGCACATGTAGCGTGTTCATTTGAAAATGTTCAATTCAAAGAACCAGACTCTATATTGAGGATTCATTCCAACCCCCAAACTCACCTCATCCCATTAAGGGTTTCAAATGTGTGCAATATGTTCAGGACGTCAGGAATATGGCTGAAATCGGGTACCCCGCAAGTACGGTCCATTGAGCAGACTTCTCATTTTGACATACATACGTGTACGTACAACTGCTGCCCGCTGTCGTCGTGGCAGTCGGGGTTCAAAGTTCACGACTCCATGGTACAAATGTCCAAATGCACCCTATGCATGGTTCACTTTGTGTTTCCTCCATTTTCCCGCAGGAAGCTAAGATGTCCAGTAAAGGTGACAAAAAGGGAAAAGAGCCTGCACCTGGAGCCTTCCCTGTGGAGGTAAGAAGCTAGAGCTACGGGGTACGTCGGTCTTGACCTGATGTAGCACACGTGTCAGCACGTGTTGTCCAAAGAGTTTTTTGGACTCTTTGATTTCGAGAGTTACAAGACTTCAGACACTGAAAACACGCCACATGAGAAGATGGACCGAGCGGTACATTCGGCAAGCGGCCCAACACCCGCTAGCGCAGTATTCGACCCACTGGGTGAAATGAATAGTCTGGTTCCTGGTCCACAATTCTACAAATTCTCCTTGTACATGTATGTCGACATGCACCATGGTGAATTGTTGCAAAATGGTAGGGCAGTGCTGAATATCTGAAGAACCGAAAATTCAATCGATTATCAAATATTTGAATATTATTTTTGGAATTTGAATATTCACAGGCAAAATTTGTGAAAAGGAAGAGAACGTTTTCTTTTGTTATAAATGAGAAAAATTGCACTATGGAGGTTTTTTTCAAGCAGATTCAAGTGAAATGCGACAAATCTTACGATTCAGAAAGTAAATTACCGGTATTCATTAAAAAATTGAAGAGGAATAGAATTTTTCAACAGGACAAGTATTGTTTGTCTCTTCAATCTTGCCAAATCATGGCTGGAGATACACCTAGACGTGAGAAGCTATCATACTAAGTCCAATTGTATACGTTATTGCAACTGAGTTTGTATATGGTTTGCTCATCAATAATCTGCCGGTTGGCACAACCAAGTATTCAGATATTCGACTGAATTGAAGGTCGAATATTCGAATAGTGAATTATTCAAATTGATTCAGCCCTAAATACATGTACTTGTAGTATGTACATGTACCCGTACTAGTTGGGGAAAGTACAGGTGCTCGTAAGTTCAAATACAGCAGGTGTTGTGTACACTGTACATACATGAACATATGTGCAGTACATATACATGCATGCATGCATCTGCTGTGTTGATTTGAAAACAAACCGCCTCTTCTAGCATGTACGTGGGCGCACCGTGCTCCCCTCCTGCAGAATCCAGTATTCCCAGACCGGTAGCCGGAAGGCAACCCTTGATCGTATTTTTGTTCTTATTTTGTCGGCTTTCCAGTTGGACCCGTGGCCGGCGTACATCCAGGAGAGAATAGACCTGTTTGACAAGCTCAAGGCAGAAGCCGACACAGCCTTAGCTGGTGAGCGGTCTCTTCCATTCTTAATCCCCCATTCCCCCTTAAGCCTTCCCCGGTACCCACTGTGCATCCATGCAATCCATACACTGCAGAACATTGCGATCTCCCAAGTCATTTCAACAGGTCGGCTCACAAGTCAGTGTTCCCAAGTCGAGTCACAAGTCATCCGCTTCAAGCCCACGCATGTGTGCGTAGCTACATGTATACCTGTATTTGGCATCCTAGTAAGCCTTTTGCGAGTTCAATTTGCTGAAAATCTGGTACACCGGTGTAATTTTATTGCACATACATGTAAACATAACAATTTGAATTCCCCAGACTAAAGACACTGTTGCCACTTGTATACCTTATGATTTGGGGCAAGCTTTTGCATAGCGACCACCATCTCAGGAATGGACTGGTTCCTTTGTGCCCTTCCTATCCACTGAAAACAGTGTATTGGTACAAGGCGTCTCTTATATAACCAAACAAAAGCTTGCCCTGAATCACAAGGTATAGCCACAGTGTCTTCAGTGTGGAGAATTCAAATTATTATGTTCGCGTGAATTGAAAGAACTCAGTGTACCAGATTTTATTCAAATGTAACCCACACAAGGCTCATTGCCGGTTCTTGCACACTATTTTGGACACCCTTTATGGGTAATAATTATGACCTGTGAGGTTTCCCAAAATAAGTCTCACCTGTCTGCCTATGTGTGCATACATTTCACTGGATAAGAAGGGCACAAAGGAACCAGTCCATTCCAGAGATAGTGGTCGCTATGCAAAAACCTGCCCCATATCACAAGGTACACTGGTTGTCAGGAGGAAATTAGGCCGCTATTTTGACATAGTACCAGTGGAATTTAAGATACTCTGTATTGTTTTTAAACTCAGCCGCCATTGTGACTCAGCGCCACATTACCTTATTGAACTGTTGTCAGTGCATGACCTTAACACTGGTAACATCCGTACGAGAGGTTGTGATGCCGTTAAGCTCAATCAACCTAAAATACGCCCAATGCCAAATAAAGAAAAAGGCGATCGTGCATTTTCCGTCTATGCCCCCATGCTATGGAATCGGCTTCCTGCCTATCTTAGGAACATCAGTGAAGTGTCGATTTTTAAAGTACAGTTGAAAACGTTTTTTTTTTAAAGTTTTTTAATTAGTCCCATTTTTTAAAAGTGTTTTATAATTAATGTATTTTTCTTGTAAAGCGTTTTGAGATATTTTATGGAAAATGCTCCATTAACCCTCCTATGCTGAAGTCACTCTTTGGGTCATTTGGTGAACAACTCAAGGAAGCACAGCTGTGTCGTGTTGTGCACTGCACCAACTGTCCCTCACAGGAATATCAGATTGCACTTTTGTGCTGCCCAACAACTGTGATTCACTGTTTCATGTGCATCATTGTGCAGTAAACCAAATGCAATGAAAAGGACTGCACAAAAGACCTTGGGTCATTTTGTGCTCGCAACCAACTGTGTACACACTGAACCTGTGCATATTTATGTTCCATACAGAAAACACATGCAAGAGAGTGACTGTGGGCACTCGTGCATATTTGTGATGTAAAACCAAAGGAGGGTTAAGGATACATTATTATTATTATTACATTGTGTATATATTTCCAACAATAAAACACCAGTGTATTGGAAACAGAGGAGCTTGGCTCTAGGTATAAATAGTCATTAAGCCATTTCTGACTACATTAATCCTAACCCCCTAAGGTGTATGTAAAAAAAAATATTGAAATCGGAGGATTTTGGGATTTTCAGGGTTAACATCAACAAAAGTTGGGCTACCAAGTCTCAACACTGCATACCCAGCAAGAAATGAGACCGAGGGGTACCCCCCAAACATGTCCATTCCCTATACACATTCCAGACTATTGTTACTTAACACATCCCCCCAAGATGTCTGAAAGGAATCCCCCAGATTCCTGCGAGACAATGACCAACACAAAGCAGGGGGGGTTCTCTCCGTCTCATACCTTGCTGCACATGTAACACCGGTACATAGTTCACACAGAACTGTCGCATCAGATATTGTACAATGTTAGCCGGCCCCTGATGGTGTTTCAAAATGGCACGGTGCTCTGTGGCATACAACATTTCCTCAGATGAACCCATTTCCTTTTTTTTTGCTTTACGCTCCTGCCATTGAACATTGCAAAACACTGAACAAGGTCTTGTCAAGAGTGGAATTTCTTCGTCGTTTTGTCCAAGTCAAAGTCACGTACCTGCAAGTTGTAAATACACGTACATGACCCCTAATGTGAGAGAGTATCGATTCTGCTCCTTCCCAGCCCTTTGGGGGCCAGAACAGAAATGTCGAGATCCCCATTTTTCATTGTATGTTTCACATGTTTATTACAGCCAAAGAGCGAACCCCCATCAAGGTTACCCTCCCCGATGGTAAGGAGGTTGAGGGCAGAGCGTGGGAGACCACACCTTACACGATAGCCGCTGGCATCAGGTAGGCCTGCGAGTGCTTTCCAATTTTACTGTAAACAGCGTCACAGTAAATAGAATGTCAAGTTGGCGTACACCGAGGTCGAGTTCGGGCGGCCTGTTCTTGACACAGGTTTCTTGTTCTCGCACTCGAATGGGGGGAACGTGGCCCAAGAACGGTGTTCTCGGAGCAAGTTTACACACCACCTCTTCGTCAGGGTTTTACAGGAACACCAAGAAAAACTCGTGAGATTTCGATTATTGAACAGCCGCAAAAAAAATAGCGAGATGGCTCACAAAGCCCGAGACAACGGGGAGTTCTGCAAAGTTACTATGATAAGTTTGTAGAAAGTCAGAAACGAATGTTTCTTTTCGAATGGAAAAAAAGAATTCAGCCCAGTTATCCAACGCTGACTCTCAAAGAACGTACATGGACGCCGCCGTTATACTGTCTGTTGCTTGCCACATACATGTACGAACTATACCAGCGATAACCGGTTGTACGTTCTTGGCGTTCGAGCGACCGACCCTGAACAGCAGATCGAGCTGTTCGCGAACATAAGGATACAAGGCACCCGAACTCGGCCCAAAATTGTCGATGGGTGAATACCTTTACCAGTAAACATGATAAAAGAAGAAAGACGGACCAGATGCTGGCGTACTTTCTGTGCCAATTTAAACCCTACGCAGTGAGTGGGGGAGCCCCTGTGGATAGTTTGCTGCTACTGCCAAACCTTTGAAACTTTCAAATGTTCCTTTCGTGGCTTTCTTTTTGGAGGTCTTGGGCAACTGTCGATAGCAAATTTGCAAAAATCGGACAAAGCATTTTCATGTTAGATTCACGTGGCAATTAAGAGTAAAGAATCATCCAAAACTTGAATTTTTCCATGCTCTTGTGTGTAAATGGCCGTGTCGTGCAAACTCGTTGAAGTGCGTTCATTTTTCCTGTCAAGTTGCATGTTTTCCTTCGCATTTTGACTGTCGTATCTAATACTGATGTCGGAGCAAACAATACATGAACAAATTTCAAACAATGAACTACAAAAGGAATGAAAACACAATGCTTACACAGTGTATGATTATAATGTAATGAAATTTTCTTGATGAAATGTTTAAATGTAGCAAAGAATGAATAAGGAAATGCTCTTTGCATGATAATCCATAGAGGTATCCGTGTTTCATTTCAAGTTCATTTGGTACTGTTTTCTTGAGAATTTCGCAAAATTTGAAAATATGAATCAAAATATGAAAACAAGTGCAGAAAAAAAATGTCACACATGTTCCAATCAGATACCCAGTTCCTTAAACTCTCACCCAAAGCGCACCCCTAAGGTGTTGCAATACAATTTTGTTTCTAAATTCAGCCAAGGGCTCGCCGACAATTCTGTGGTGGCCAAAGTCAACGGCATCCTGTGGGACCTGGACCGGCCCCTGGAGGTGGACAGCCGGGTGGAGCTGCTCAAGTTCACCGACGACGAAGGCCAGCAGGTGTTCTGGCACTCCTCTGCCCACATGCTGGGCGAGGCCATGGAGAGGCACTACGGGGGTTGTCTGTGCTACGGCCCGCCCATCGATAGTGGCTTCTACTACGACATGTTCCTGGAAGGAAGGTGGGTGGAGCTTGAGCAAGGGAGGGGGGGTTGATGCAGTGAAATCCTGGAGTGGTGTAAAGCTTGAAGAGTTTAAGATCAGTAGGAAGTTTTCAATATTAAATGTTTTCAGGGAGCTAGTTCGGCACGGTAAACAAAACGCAGTACCAGTATCCTATTTTTTGACCTGTATTAGGCGGAATACATGTGGCATTGGATCGGATGGCTAAACTCAAGAGCTATGCCTCGCATACTTCATGTGTGGCATAAATAAACTGCTGGGTCGAAGAATTTGCAGGGAAAATACCCGCCCATGGCACTGTTTTTGTGTAAGAAAATCTGACGTGAACCGGTTGAACAAAATTAAAACACGAGGTATAAATGTACAATGTGTGCACAGGAATCTCTCGACCGGAGCTTGATTTCTAATCCCTTCCTTATTCTCACCGCAAGACTTGCTCACATCTGTTTATGGTTTACGGTTTTACGCTTGCATTCCTCAGTGCGCTGGCTGAGCTGCTGGGTGTCAACCTGGCGAATGCCCTCCCCTCAAACTTCGTGCGTGTGCTTTTCATGGAGTCGGTAAGGGGCGCAGGGGGCTTGCTCTCAGCTATTGCTCATTTTTTGTCCGCCCCTGACGTAACAGTATACTCGAAGACAGAGGGCAGTGAACTGGCAAGAAAGCCAAAATCTTATTCAGTGAGCGGACGGATGATCCTGCAAGAACCTTTTACATCAACTTTAAAATTTTTACTTTGATTTTATTAATTTGTGCTCAACCACTTCATGCCGGGGCATTTTTCAATGTTGATGATGCTGGGCCGGCATAATTATCATTTTTTCCGTTTTCAAAATTCTTCAGAAATTCGTCATTTCATTTAATGGACGTTCATAGCCACACGAAGTAATCTTTAGGCACTAATCTAAGTTGACAGGTGACATTCATTGACGCCCGAGTATTTCAGCCAGGCCTGCAGCCTTGTAAAAAGAGCCCAGATTGTGCGGTGTTATACAACTGTCTTTTGTTCACGAACCTGGCTCAGTGCACTGTTGACCTCTCTTCAATAGGGGCCAGATTAGCGTGCAGCGGTGTTGTGTGGCTCATCGCTGTGGTGGTGGAGCGCTTTTGTCCCCGGTGGTAATCGGCTCACTATAAATGCCCCAAACCCTGGTATACGGTTTCAAAACAAGGCTGGATTATCACCACTTTTGAGAGTGAAAAATGTTGGTCATGCCCAGCAGCCTGATCTTTTGTTCGGAGTACGGTCTTTTGTTACAGGGCCCTGTGTCCTTTGTCCGAGTTGGGAGAGCCCAGCCAAGCATATAAAGCATCCGTCTCCGATTCCGGAGTCCCTGGCAGGAAGTGGTTAATATGATTCAGTGTTCGTCACATTTGAATATATGTGTATTATAGAACTGTGCTATATAAATCAATAAATTATTCTTTACCTCAAAAATCAAAATGATTTTCAGTTTCTGTATCAAACTTTGTTTATGTCGTGCACACAAGATGGACTACTGACCACATTTCCCTGGCACTGGAGGATTTGTTCATTGAGCGGCAATCAGAATAAGTAATTTTTTGCTGTCCAGAGCTAGGAAAATGCCTGTAGCAGTGCATGTGAATCCCAGGCTCGGAGCTAATGTGAAATCAAAGTCCGCCTAAAATTAAAACTGTGCCAAGTTGTTATTTGCCACTAACTCTGACAGCAATCAGGCTAACTCGAAAGCCAGGCATGTGGCGTACTGAAAAGGTCACCAGTGTGTGGCCACAGTGCCACATGTGCCACGAAGAACTAGCAATTGGACTGTAGGTGTAGGGCTGCAATTGGGTCAGCAGTAGTGATCGGGTCAAATCAAGGCCAGGATCGTTGTGGTTGGATTTTTGGGTTCGGACTTGCCTAACTACAACAGTAGTCTGTGCACAGTCTCCCTAATGTGAAGCGACAGAGTGCATGTACTTTGCAGAGCGATCATTCAGGAAATAACTGATGCCATTTTCTATTTGCAGGCAAGTCTCCAGCAACGACTTCAAGACGCTGATGGAGGTCGTCAAGAAGATCCAGAAAGAAAAGCAGCCGTTCATTCGGCTGGAGATGAAGAAGGAAGACCTCCTGAAGATGTTTGATGTAAGAATATCCAGGAAGAACATCCACTGTGAAAGTTGAAAAATTATTAGAGATTCACTCGAAGAAAATTGGCAGTCTTTAGATTGGCCCCCCACAACCCTCAGAAACACTGCTGACAATTAAGTGCTCCACTGTGGTGACAGTTCCAACTCATTTAGAGGGTGTGTTCAGGGCTAGGGCACTAGATCCTACAGTTTCACAGACGCTGTGCTGTTACATGTAGGGATAGTATTCAAATTTACCGTCACAGTCTGGAGAACATGTGACGTGGAATACGTACCGCACGGCGGCATTATAAGGCTTTCATATCACACATTAAGGACTAACAGCAGCTGATGTTGTAAGATTCTGGGATTTGAGAAGGACATCCATGGGTAGTGCACACGTCAGCTTTCTCATAGGAGTGGTTCCTAATAGTACGTCACGGTTCTGTTTTTGAGGTGCCACATTATGTCAAATATATGTAAAGATTGAGTTGGAGGAATCAGACAGAAAGTACCTCAGCAGTTTTAGCTACCTAACACCCCCCCCCCAAAAAAAGCTGGGCTTCCTCAGCCCATTGCACAGCGTGAGGAATCATGCCAGATCTTCTTGAAACTTAGCCTATAGATACGTATGTTCATAGTGAATATGGTATGTCTTGTGATCAAAAGCGCTGCTAGTCTGCACACACTGTCCAGTCTTCTAGTCTTGATTCCAGCTGTACCTCCTCTCATTTTGCAGGGGTGAGATTTCCCAGCTTTTTAGCCGATTTCCCCCTTTTTTGTTTTGGATTTCAGCTTTTTGTCCTCACTGGCTGGGTACAAAAGTACAGGAGATTTCCACAGTTCAGCTTTTTTATGCCCCTTTTTCGGCTGTTTTCAGCTATTTTTATCGTTGATCAATCTCGCCCCCGATTTTGATGCATTTGATGGGAGTTGACTTTCAGATTGGTAAATCAATACCCCTCCAGTTGACTCCTCATAATGAATGCCTTTTGCAGTACAATTTGTTCAAGAAGCGTATTCTGAATGAGAAGGTCACCACGGCAACCACCACGGTATACAGGTAACATTTCATGTCCCTTTGTCGGTAGAACTTTCATCTCGAGCAAATGAATGTGTTTAAATATTCCTAAGCTACACACTTGGTCACTTCGCTCTAGATATACGGCACGTCTTCCATACATATGTGGGTTTTCTTGGCCAATTTTCAATGAGAAAAGCAGTTTTGCTCATAAAGTTCCATTTGAAATTGAGAGTTCTGAATTCAGTGTTCACTCAATTTCAATCAGTTCTATCCGTGAAGCTTTCCCGAAATAACAAAACATTAAATATCAGACGATCCTGAACAGTTGTTATTTTTTTCAATTTCAATTAAGCCAGTTGCAAGACAGTGATAAAAATTCAGCTTCTTCAGCTGGGAAACTGCTTTGACATTGAATTCATTTTTGTGGTATTAACAGAAAGAAAAAATCCAGTTATAATCTGACAAATATTAAAAGAAACTATCATTTGCAAAAAGTGTGTCCATAAAGGGAAAAAATTGCCATAAATCTGCTCGCCTTTAGGTGACTCCGAGGATGAATACACCGGTATTCTCGTCAATAAGTTCATCACCAGTCTATTCAAAGTCCTTTAGTCGTAAGCCAAGTCACTATCTATTCAACTGAACATTGACAAAAATCATTCTTTCGTCATTGTTCACCCTGCAACTTATGACTGGTCTTTTGGAAGGACTTGCCAGTGGACTTGTGAAAAGACTTTAACGGTGCACTCACTTCACCAGTTGGACATAGATTGTAAAAATTCAACTAAGTGATAGCCAAGGAAAGTCGCTGTAATGACAGGCTCTGTTTTGTGGTGCTTCGGGCATTATGCTCATTTGCTGACATGCAGCCTGTTTCCTGCTGTCTCGTCCAACCTAGTCTACATCTCAACATCTGCAACTTTACCTCAGATATTACAAAAGCTCCAATCAAAACACATCTTTGAATTGAGACATAATGAAATCGTCGATTTTGTTATGACAACTCCTGAATGTCAGGTGGCAGTGTCGTTTCCTTCTTTTTTTTTTCAGATGTGGTCCGTTGATTGACCTCTGTCGAGGCCCTCACGTCCGACACACGGGCAAGGTCAAAGCTGTTGATGTCGTCAAGGTTTGTCTTTGCTTTCATTTGAGAACATTTGATTTCTGGATATATTTTCCAACAAACCATATGGAAAAACTAATTAGGGTTCTGCATATTCTTTATACAAATTTGAATATATTTTTATATTAAGATATAAAAAGTATCCAAATGTTCAATAATGGATAAGAGATTTTTTCAGAGACCTTTCATTCGGGATTTGCTGTCTTTAAGCTCTTTCAAACCAAAAAATAGCGCAAGATTGGAATAATCGCAGTCATTCTGGAAAAACCCAATTCCTTGTTGGATCCGTTAAAACCCTGAAAGCTGACTGACGATGTTTCCTTGCTGTGGTTGTTGAAACCCCTTCCACAGGCATTTCTCTATATTCCCCCAATCTCATTCCTGACTCGGATGTCGGTGAAGGAATACGTAGATCCCTGTACCGCCTGATTCCGCACCTGTGCTTTCCTGAGATCTTAAGTGGACCATGTCCCCCCCCCCTCCCACTGGCTCCATGGGAAAGTGCGCATGTGAATAGAGTGTGACGCCATCGGCGTCTGTACATACATGTAGGCCTATTGTTTCCCTACTAACCCTAACCCCCCTGGCGTATCACCTGGGGTACAGGACTCAGTACTGCCAACCACTGCGTAGTAGGGTAAGTCTAGAGATTAGAGATCCATTTTTTTTCGTGTCCCTGTCACATCTGACCTTTGTTAGCTGACATGGAAATATCACCGGAATGGATTTCAAACTTTTACAATTTTATTGGCAGGTACATGTAATTGCATTAATTTATCACTCTTGGAAATTAGAAAGTGTGTTCTAAACTTACAAAATCAAATGTCAGATGTGACAGGGACACGAAAAAAAAATGGACCTCTAATCTCTGTAATTACCCAGTGGTCTGAAGGGCCTAGCCCTACAAGTTACTACTTCTGGCCAGGGCACTTCCATTTTTACTCGTACAACGAATAAAATCATGCATTTATAGTGCCACAGCACTGTGTGGTACGTTGTCTTAGTAATTGTATTTTAAGGTTTCAGAGAACAGCAAGGTCGTGTCATGATACAAGCCGCAGCGCTGTATGCAGCATTTCCCCACTAAGTAGTAGTTTGTAGACTTTCGGCGAGACGAGGGTCAACGTGGCCTCGCTTTTCCATACTGTTGACAGAACTCGGCTACCTATTGGGGAGGGAACGCAGAGGCCGAGTCCCTTCAGCGCATCTACGGCATTTCCTTCCCGGACACAAAACAGCTGAAGGAGTGGCAACATTTCCAGGCGGAGGCGGCGAAGAGAGACCACCGCAAGATCGGAAGGGTAAACTGATCAGCTCAGATCCATCCTTGGGTCTTCCCCGACCCCTTCCCCCGTGACCATACCTTTCTCTAATGGCCGGCCATTTAAGAAAGGCCCAACTCCACCAGTATGGCCTCGGAGAGTTAGTGGATTTCCTTTACAACTCCTCCAATAAAAATATTCACTTTTTTCTTTTGAATTCCAAAAAGGTTTTGTTGGAAGTTGAGCCCTTCTTTTAATTAGTTACTTGATTGTATGCCAAAGTTTGCCCCAAAAAAGGTGTTCTTTTTTAGCGAGAGCTTTTGTCCCAGAGAAGCACATTTGCTCCATTATACGAGAGCATAAAAGGAAAAGATTAACTCACAGAAGCGTACCTCAGACTTTGGGAATCATTTCTTGGTTCCTTTTTAGCTATAGTTGGTAAAATGTGGGTAGGCAACAGCTACGACCGGCATTCACAGAAAAACGTCCGTGGAGAAACTAGGACAACACTTGAATGCCTTCAGCGTCGTGGAGCCCATAAACCATGCAGAGATTCAGCAGACTTCCACGTCCTAGTGTGCTCTCTGGGTGTGAGCAAGCACACACACACA